>CABEEJ010008838.1:7467-19967 GCA_901482245.1 Timema douglasi
TCCCCCCCCCTTCCCCCCCCCCCCCCACCTCCTTCTTAATATTTGATCTTTTTTCAATAATTATAATTATTACAACAAATTAAAAAACGAGGAGGAATTAATATTTTATTTTAAAAGATTATTCTTAGAAAAACAAACCTTATAAATGCCATCCATCGGCTGGCCTAGAGACAGTACTTAAATCCTAGATTAAGGTGAGAGTGTATCGAATGCTAGCTAAGGGCAGTATTTTTGCAGTTTTTGTAGTTTTTATATCAAAAACATTTGTTTTGGTCAAAATAAATAGTATAAATAGATAGTTTAATTTTATTCACATGGTGATATCAATAACCCTTGAATATCTGTCAATGGCGTCCTGGAATTTAAAGACATTCTTCATTTAAAAAGTTTGTCATATGATGCCGTTATGCTCATAAATAATATTCAACATCTGTTGATACCACCATGTGGAGAAAATTAAGCTATCTTTCTACTGGAGCAATATTTTATTTATCATGACAAAAAACATATATTCCTGTTAGAACTGCAAAAACACAATTCTTAGCTCGTGTCCCCTATATCCCCGCCTTAGCTCCTGCTTTTGGAATATCAAACGACGTGGCTTATAAGAAAAATATTAGTTACTTCGTTATTATGTTACTCCAACTTTTCCTCTTGTTTTCCGTATTAGTGGGGGATTCCCCGGCACCCACGGTACCCACTCTGCGCATGCCCGTGAAAATGGTTTGCTGTAATTTGGGATATCCACAGCTTAAACATTTTTAAAGAATTGGAATGGATAAATTAAGGTTTAAGAAAATGTATTCACTTGGATAGTGTATAAGAACATCACAATTTTAAAAAATAAAGTTGAAAATACATCTCAGTGCTGTAACAAAACCCTTCTAATCAGAACTGAACACACAAGTCAAACTCGCAAGCAGAGAGTTTGAATTGCCATTAACTTTCAAGATTTTAACATAAATAAATAGATAAATAATAAAAATAAAACATAGCTTACACTTTAAAATATTATTATTATTATTATTATTATTATTATTATTATTATTATTAGCACCGCGTCTTACTACCCGTTCGGGTTATACGCACACAGTTTAACGTGGAATCCGAACCACAGTGGAGGCCTGGCATTCCCCACATTCACAAGATGTCTTGTCAGAGGTGAAGGAAGGGTTTCACTTTAAAATAATGTTATTTAAATAAATACGCATTATATGACCAAGAAAAAAGAATTTAAGGAGTTTGTTTCTATCTAACTAACTAACCAAAGGTTGTATTGTGAATTGCAGATGTTGTTAACACAATGACATGAAATAAGAGTATTATGTTTTAAATAATTATTACTTGCTTCTAACATTTGTTTCGTTTAGTTTAACAGCCACCATCTCCCTAATCTAAGAGATGATGAGATTTAAGAAAATCCACTAATAATCACCAGGAAAGGGATGAAAACACTTCTAAGAAAAAAAAATACCCAATTTAAACAGACAAGGAATCTTTGGGTTCATTCATTTTTATTACATTGATACAACTAAATAATATCACAAGTTTTGGTAAAGGCAAAGAAAATGAATAAAAAACACATCTCCCTTTCAGAACAGTTTAGGACGCTATGTTGTTTTCAGGATTTACAAATGGAATCCACCCAGGCTTTTATACTGCGTAGACCACTTTATGTGTCCACATAAGTAGAATAGGTAGATTTTTAATACAAATTTATTGTCGTTGATCTATTATCTTAAATTATTAGACTAAAATCTAATAACAGATTTATTTTAGTTAATTAGTTGACTTTGAGTGTTAAGTCACATTATTGGTGTGCTAGAATTCTCTGAACAGCTATTAATATTGAATAAAAATTAAGTACTAAAATAACAACAAAACCACCATTACTCTTTAAAAAATATATGTTGTTTTATTTTCACTTATAAAGCAAGTTATTTATTTATATATTAATAAGTTAACCATGCTCACCTGATTGTGTTTCCGCCGTGGAGGCGACCTCTTGTTCCACAAGGCTTCAAGCTGATCAAAATGTTGAGATTGGGCCAGCGCAGCTTGTTCAGGCCCTATACCCTGCAGATTTAAGAAGAGAGAGAGTTGAAAACAAATAAAACCACTATAATTTTTAAAGACGTTTCATATTTGAATGTATAAGACTAATATCAAAATGAGAGATTCTAGCTCAAAATCGTTTAAGACACCTTAATTGACATTGATTGTCTGATTGTCTACGCTTTAGGGGTGGGGGATAATTTGATAATATCTCAAATGGGTTCTAGCTCACTCTCAATTTAAAGTGTATTGTGCATATATAATATGCGTATCGGGGCTACATCACTCGTAGCCCGGTGTATAGCAAGATTAGCCAGTACTAATGTAGGTTGCCCAGGGGATGCCCGAATGTACTAATCGTAGAAATTCTTAAAACTGGCTTAAGCTTTATTATCCAAACCCTGGTGAGCTTTATGCTACTTCCCCTTTCGGGAAAATTACCCATGGTACCAGCCGGGAATCGAACCCGGGACCCCTAGGCTCGTGGCTAGGTGCAATGACTACTATACCACGGGGATGATATTTTCCCGTATATAGGCTAAATCAACACTACACCAGATGGATTCTAGTAGGTAGTTTAGCACGTAAGATGAGGGTACGGAGTGTTTGAATGTAAGAGTGTATGTGTGTGAATATGTGCGAAAGCAAAATATTGTATGGAAAACTGTGAGTGTGGTATGTGGATAGCTAGACGTCCCTTGAAATTTAACTAGTTGGTGGATCTGAGAAAATAAGTAAAGTATTTTTCCTATCGAATAACTGGATGATCATTCTTGAGGAAGCAACAAAGTTAAAGATCTTGTTAATTAAAATAACAAATTAAAAAAAAACGAATTTGGTGGCTTATGTAGGCTTACTGCCCTCGGCTTTCATCCAAACCCATCTACCCAATATCAATGCGTAATTTTTAATTTTAATAAATATTAAACAAAGTTTCAAAATCATTAAAAGTTAGGGTGAGGTTGAAACTGATTGTTCCAGATTGTATTAGTCGGTTTTGTTTCAGAAAAGTAAAATCAATGGCAGCCTAGCAAGACTAGTGGCGTACTGCGAATATAATAAACTTAGTGTTAAAGTAAATAAAAAAATTATGAGAAACTCGAAAAGAGGTTTGTTTACTTCAATCACGCCCCCTTCTAGTGTTTAAAAAAATATATATGTCTCCATAAAAGTCGTCAATAATAAACGCCACCAAAGGATGATGACGACTAACACTTCCAAAGGATGCAACCTTATTAATAAACAATAAAGTATAATAAATATTTTTTAAATGATTGGCCGTCATGGTTGGGGCAACCTTCCCCGGGGTGGCCTTGCCTATACCTTACCAGGGCTAGAGCCGGGGCATTTGGTTTGAGGATTGGACCTTCCTCGTACACATTTTGGTCCCAGGTGTGTCCTAGCCCCTTAAGTTTGTGACCCACTCAGCCCAGTAAACATATTTACAATCTATTATAACGTTACGACATCGTGGTTGTTACACAATCGAAGCCGATTAGTTCCTATTCAGTGATGTCAAGGTCACCGTTTGGTTGACTTTTCTTAATGACCCTACATTATTTCCTTTCTCCCTCCTTCTTCCTCTCTCTTTATATTCGCTAAACGTCAACATCCCGCGTCCATGAGAAAATGAGTGACAAACAAACCAAATTACTACATATTATGTTCAAATGTCAACGTACAAAACCTTTCATTTAAATATATACAAACAACACGCTCAAAAACCAAAGTAGAAGTCCATATGAATATTTAAAAAAAAAAAATTCCACATAAATAAATATCTTCCGTATATAAATAATCAGGTGGGCTACAATTATAATTGAAAGTTTGCGCTGGCAAATAAAGATATATAAAAGGGCAAGGAATATAACTGGACAACGTATTCACGGGACAGCTACCCAAAGGATGCATCGTGGGATTCATATTCGACGCGGCGTTCAATGGAGATGCTGCCAAGATCCTTTCAGTTTCCTAACGTACGTCATCAATCATTTCTCGCTGTACGTGGACGGGGAACAAGTGCCACCAGAAATGTTTGCAGCCAGATTTCTTAAACAATCATGTCATGTCTTACCACAAACTGTTTTCGGAAACGGGTAAACATTTCATGAATGACATCACACAGGAGCCCAACCCTAGGGCATAGCTATGTCATGTTCTTTAATTCCAAATTGAATCTAAGAATTTAATAATTTTATACTATTTATTGTTTATTAATATGATTTTGCTATTGAAGACTTTATTGGGATTATGAGTTTTTTAAAAAAATCAACGAAGGAGGGCGTGATTGAGTAAATAAGCCCACTTTTGTTTTTTAAGCGCCCATTTTTATTTTATAGGTCAAAGAAAGTACGTTCTACTCAAGAGGTATTACTAATCAGAATAAAGTATATAAATAATATCTTCAAGCCCCTGTATGACTCTACCCCCTATCCCTATCCCACTCAAGTAAACTTCTGGTTGCACCACTGTAAAAACTATTAACTTTCTACGCCCCTTAAGTGAGAATGTTTTTTTTTTATAATTATTTTAATTTGTGCCTGATTGTATGTGTGTTAGAGAGAGCTTGATTAAGGGTGTGAGATTATGACAGCTAGCGTGTGAATAAAAGAGAGTATTTTTGAGTGAGTATGTGTGAGAGATTGAGAGAGTAACTGTGAGAGTAATTTTTTTTAACTACCTACTAACATAAATATATAATTGGATTATTGTAAGGAAGGATATATAGAAATAATTTCAATGTGTCTTACAGATGGAATAGATAGTCAAGCAGACTAACCATGTGGCCATTTCTGGCCATCTAATAATATTTATTATTAAAAATATCTTTCGTAGTCTACAGTTTAATACTTATAAAAACATAATACATAGAAAAAAAAAATATTATTCAGAGTACTTACATAACGGTAAATTCAAAGATAATACGCTTGCCGCTTGACTAACCTGAGACCCCATATTTCCTTTACTTGGTATCTTCGATATTTCCTCCATACTGGCAGAAACTGAGAAACGTCGTTTGAGTCGTTCGTCAACAGCTGCCATCATGATGGAAGAAGTCAAGTGACCATATTTCTTTTGCCATGTGTACGTATCCAAAGACACTTCTTTTTTCAGCAGGCGGCGCATAGGTCTCTTTGGAACTGATGGCCGCAAGTCTATTTTACAGAATATACAAATCTATATACCAGATTGACGTTTTAATATATTATCAATATATTGCCTCTTCCCTAATCCCATAAGTTTGATGAACCAATAAACTAGGTAGATTTTTTTAATACGGAAAAGCAGCAGTCTTAACTTGACTGATTACACTATGGTTTTATCCTAGAATTTACATCATAATATAACCAAAAAAGAGAAGCTTGCTATATTTCAAGGTAAAATGAGGGTACATATTAAGTATATTTATATTATAATTTCAGCATTTGTATTATTTGGACTTCGCAGATTAATTAATGCTCGTGAGGCTCTATTTCCCTCATTGATTTAATAATCTTTCCTCTAGAATCCAGTTTTGTCATTAGGCCATGTTACCTAGAATTCATGATCCGTAATATTTTAAATATTCAATTGGATACAAATATTACAACAATGAACTCAACAACAGTAAATTAATTATAATATTAATGTATAACTTGAGAGAACCTGAAACATATATTCAATAACAACCATTTAAATAAAAAAATCTATGAATTTTCTGGAATTTATAGATTTAAGTGTGGATAAAGTAAAATCTATGTTAAGCAGACTAGCTGAAATTTTTATCTTCGTTTTAAGGTGGCCTTCGTTTATCTTGTAAGATATTACCTGGCATTATTCCACTATGGTATATTTTAGACAGGCTCATAATGCCATCAGTAAAGGTAAGGTTCACACTTCAGATAGCTTCTAGAGGTGTCTAATATTTTGATATTTTCCTAGCCTTCAGCAGTTATGGTGATATGTTGCCATAAAAAACACTTCAGATAAATTCTAGAGGTGTTTAATATTTAGAGATTTTCTTAGACTTCAGCAGTTAGGTGGTTATGTAGCCATAAAAAACACTTCTTATAGCTTCTAAAGGTGTTTAATAAATATAAATTTTCCTAGCCTTCAGCAGTTAGGGGGTTATTTTGCCATAAACGAAACCCATCAGAGATCTTTTAGAGGTGTTTAAGATCTAGAAATGTTCCTAGCCTTCAGCATTTAGGGGGTTATGTTGCCATAAAAACCACCTCTGATAGCTTCTAGGGGTTTTTAACATCTAGAAATGTTTCTAACCTTCAGAAGTTAGGGGGTTATTTTGCCATAAAAGAAACACTTCAAAGATCTTCTAAAGGTGTTTAATATCTAGAAATTTTCCTAACTTTCAGCATTTAAGGGTTATGGTGTCATATAAAACACTTTAGAGATCTTCTAGAGGTGTTTAATATTTATAATTGTTCCTAGCCTTCAGCATTTAGGGGGTTATGTTGCCATAAAAACCACTTCAGATAGCTTCTAGAGGTGTTTAATATATAGAAATTGTCCTAGCCTCCAGCAGTTGGGTGTTATGTTGCTTTTAAAAAAACACTTCAGATAGCCTCTAGAGGTGTTTAATATTTTAAATTTTTCCTAGCCTTCGGCAGTTAAGGTGTTATGTTGCAAAAAATAAACATTTCAGAGATCTTCTAGAGGTGTTTAATATTTAAAATTTGTCCTAGCCTCTGGCATTTAGGGGGCTATGGTGCCATAAAAACACTTCAGATAACTTCTAGAACTGTGTATCATTTATTTATTTTTTGGGGATGTGCCCACCAACCCCCCCTGAAGTTATTGGCTGGTTACGGCCTTGCAAAGGACTCTTTGTGGTGTGATGAGGTGTAAACCATATAGCCAAGGAACTCTAACTTCTTCCCCAAGAGATATTTTTAAATATATTTCTTGGTCTAGGAGGAAATAGTAATATCATGTTTTGGACTGTATTTGAAAAACAGCAGAGATATTGAAATTCTTGTTGAAACTGACACAGTGGGACCACGTTGAGCTGAAAGTGCTTTAAATGGAAATCTTTATTCTCAGGGAGTGCGAGCAATTTGTATGGTCTGTGAGGCCATGCAGATACTACAGTGAAAATAATTTATTGAATAATCTGATAAAACTCTTTTCAAATATTAAACTCTGCAGTCATCGTTAAATGACGAACAACAGCTTTCCAAGTAAACAAAATTCACTCTCGAAAATCTGGGTGACATTTAAAATGACTTTGAAGAATTTAGACAAATTGGTATAAAACGTAGCAAGATATTTTGTTATTGGGACCAGTTTGTGTCCATATTTGTTTCTATACTCAGGGATTTGATTCGTGGTGATAGAGAAAATGATTGGGATTTACATGTCTACAGCCTAAGATAATCTTTACCACTATTATTTTCATCGATATATTTAATTATGCATGATGGTGTACTATATATCACAATGATTGCATTCTGTAACATAAGCTTATTCTTTGGTATGTAAAGCTTCTTAATATAGTTTTAATGGAATTAAAGATTATTTAAATAACCGGGGAGGAAAAATATAAAAAAAAGAGCTAATTTTGAATTATACAGAATTTACGCCACTTTCGATGGTTTCAGAAGAATAAATATAACATTTAAACATATTTATAACATATATGCCATTTAAAATGCCATATCACACCTCAATATATAGCACAGATTGAATTTAAATTATTTTCTTTAAAAAATACAAGATGGTGGCCATATCTAAAAATTGACCATGAGATATACCATGTGACCAATTTTTTCCCCATCTTTGTGGTTTGTGTAAATTGTCTAAAAAAATAAACCCTTTGCATCTCTAAAATCCAACAGTATTTTCTCAGCTCTCACACTAATGGGAAAGACCAGAATATTTATTTTGACCACAATAATCAATTTAGTTCAGCTTTCAACGAAAAAACTCAACATAATATTATATTAAAATATCGTTTTCCAATGTACAAATATAAGCCCCTCATTCAATTTAATCATCAACATATACAATTTTAAGTACTTTTTACACTTAAAACTATGTAGAATTAAAAAGAAAATCCGATTTTTCTCTGTAATTCGAGTTTTCGATACATTGAAATCGTTAAGCTCAAACTATCGATATTCTGATGTGTAAGCATTATATTAATTTATAAACAAAAATTTGGAAAATGTTATGGACATTTTTTAATTCATAATATAAACAATAATATTTTATTTGATTGTTTTAAATAGATGTGAAACGTACCTTCAATTTCTTTGGTGGGTGCTACGTATGTTGGCATCTTTACGTAAGTAGCTGTTGTGTTGTGAAGGCATACAATGGGTAAACATTTATTTTCTAGAAGAAGTACAGTGATACGTGATGCATCTGTTGACATTTCTAAGTTTAGAATTGGAATTTGTAGCTGAATGGACGAGATCACCTGACCTCGCTTTGTGTCCCATACTATGATACTTTTATCTTCTGAACCTGGAATTAGAATAATAATATTTAGTATTATAATCATCATAGTAACCAGAATTTTGTCAAGTTATCGAATACTAATTATTTTGTCTTGGGAATGATTCGTAACTGTGTATAAATCGTATGGAAAATAATATCGAAATAATCTAGTTTTACAAAGTTCTAAGTATACAATGAAGAGGTACAATATTCATGACATAATTATTCAACACAAATCATTATCAATATATCGAAATAGCTAATCTTTTCACGATGATTTAACAAGCGTTTAAAATTTGATATTTATTTTACTAATGATTTCCATATGTTCAATGTGTATATAAATAAACAATAAATTCCGATTTTTCAGATATACTAATTATGGATGAGAATTTATCGTGTCCAGGTCGAGCATTTAACTTTACCCAGTCCTATTTATTCTTAAATGAAATTCCCAAATAATACATTAAAAGCCAATTTTTTGTTTAATAATTCTACCACCCGGGATATAAAATTTTTTGTTTGTAAATAATATGAATGGATCAATGGGTCCAGACAAAGAGGAGAGAGTCTGCTGTAAAATTTTGTAGTCTAAGTAAAAGTGAGGACCAGTACTGTCACTATTCAAGAGAACTCTTCTGTAGCAGAAGACGAACAAAAGATTGACACAATTTAATTAAGAACTTCCAGGAGTAAGAGAGGAAATGAATTTGAGCTGATCTTGACAATTTGCATCGGGGGATGGGGAGGGGGCGGGGGGATGAGTGAGATCTGATATAAACATATACATAGAGAGCAGTAAATCAATAAATAAGTAATAGCTCCATCCACATAAAACCAAGCATAAAAAGTATGCTATGTGCACCCAGTTCTATTCTATTAAATGAAAAAAAATCTAATCTAAATTATAAATTACAACATACCTACCTAAAACCAATGGTAGTCTATTTCATGTGTATGAGCCAGTTTTTACTAATTTCTATTTTTCGCTTAAAGCCTTAAAATTGCCATTTAATTATTCTGAGGATTCTTTCCAGACCAAGATTGATAAGGAGATAAGCTCTGAATCATCGCCTCTTAAGGTATCTGACATTGACTACTTGTAATATCAGTATCAACCAACATAGGAATAGTTTTTAGATCAACCTTTTCTGGAATTTTCAAGTAGCCTACCAATAACTCAAATGTGGTAAATAGACCGTAAAATAAATATGTACAAGCTCACCTGAGACCGCCAAACTGCCATCACCAGCCACCTTCACACAGGTAATGTATCCAAGATGACCACGAAGGACGTGCATGTCATTGCCGGTGTTGATGTCCCAAACAATGAGATTAGAGTCCCTGGATCCAGAAACTACTAGGCATTTGTTTAATATGGCAACAGCTACACACGTGACATGGTCTGTGTGACCCACCAAAACCTGAGAACCAAACTAGCAATATAAAACCAGAGATGACACTATTGGAGATAAGTATCCCCCTCATGACCATGTTCTTATCTGAAAATGATTTAACCATTACAATAAGGTTTTTAGAATGTTTTATATTACAAAAAAGTGTCGTTCGAGTGACTTACGTTTCACTTGGAGGATTTTTAAAAATTTAATTTATCCTGTAAAGTAGTAAAAAATATAATTGGCAAGGCAATGTAGACATATGGGCTTTCCAGCCTCATACAAACTTTTTGATATATTAAGTCAGAATTCAGATAATATAACCAAGTTTAATAAAACTTTCACTTAGTGAATTAAGCTTTGGTTAGGTTGAAGTTCAAACAAACATTTTGGTTCTACTTTCCAATCACACAAATTATATTAAACGTTTAAGTGAATATTATTTAAAAACTTTTTACGTTTGGTTAAAACAAAATACCATATTTGTGGTTTATTTAGCAGGGTCAGTTGTACGGCACCACATTGTACTGTACAAGAATATAATTTAAAATTTAAATATAAAATACCTAAATATATAAGTTGAACTTATTAGTGGGAAAATGATTATATTAAAATAGACACACTTTTAATACTTGGACTGCTTATAATAATATAATTTAAAACTAATATTTTAATCATTTTGAATCAATGTTTGTTGCTAAGAAATAGTTTAAAGGATGTATTTGTATATCTTCTTTCTAATTGTTAAAAATTTGAATTCATGATATATATTCCATAAAATAATTTGAAACTTGTTATAAGATAAGTTCAATCTTAACTATTTTTAATAGACTGTTTGGCTATTTTTTCAAGTTATTGATAACTTTTTGGATAGAATATACTTGGCTGTCTGTAATAAACTTTGGATTTAATAAACATCTGTGTTGCATTTGATATTTTATCTTCTACTTTTGATCCCATTCTCCTCGATGAATCTGTTGAGTGGTGATCTGTTGAGGCTTAAAAGTTTACACACACTAACGTGGCGGAGGTGACATTTGCCGAATTCATGAAACCTTCTTGACCTAATAGACGTGCTCAGACAAGAAGCGAATAGTCGGCCAACCTTTCGGTGCAGGTGGCTATCATAAGCTGCCTATAGAGTTCGTCCAGTGATCATGTCATCTTTATTCCTTTTCTAGAATGCGCAATAAATAGTGTAACTGAAAAACCTATTAGAATTATGAAGTTACATGGTGACACATCTTTCATTTATTACGCAAAAATGAATGTGGATATTTTATTACATATATTTTTTTTCCCCAATCACTTAACTTTATCCTATTGTAGTTCCTAGATAAAGTAAATTTACCATCTTTATGATCATCTTCATACATTAGTGCTGACCAAAGTAACACTTCAGATGTTATATGTGTTAGATATTGACATTTCATTAAGAAATGATTCATTTCGAGTGTGTGATCAAGATTACCCTTGATAACACCACTTTGAACACCGCCACCGCCACCACCACCACCACCACCACCACTAGCAGCTTTACCACCATCTAGTTAGTGTTATAAAGTCTTAACTTTTGATGAGTTTCATTGTTGGTGTGGCATCATTAGAACGGATTGCAAATCACGATAGAAATACCATGTGGATAATATTGGCTACTTAAGTTAATATTGGTGCATTTACTTTATGTTATTAAGAACATTCTTTTATTGTCACCAAGTCACACTACCAATTCGGGCTATACGCATATGCACTAATTAAGCTAATAAGTTAGTGCTGAAGAAGATTGAACTTAGAGGAAGTGTACTAGCATTTGCATGAAAGAAGAGTGAAAAACAATTTATTTAAAAAATTTGTAAACTCGACTGGAATTCAAGCCCCAATGTCCCCGCCATCTGAAATCCAAACCATTCAAAGCGGGATATTGAGAATTAATCGAATTAGTGACTTGAAAATTTGTTAAGGCATATATTTAAATACAATGGTTATTTGGACGAAGTTATCACCACATTGTTTAAAATTACGTGTTTTTTATCTATTAAATTCTTTTCCATACCAGCTTAAATATTCCATTCCCTAGCTGACACAGTTCTGGAATCTCTTTCCGGTCTATATAAATTTATTTCTATCCTGGCAGTTTGGAATTATTTTGGCCTACGTGTCAAAATCCCACAGAATTTTTAATTTATATAAATTGTGTATTGCTTACCTGAGCTAGCTTGCCTCCATCCACCTGCCAAACTTTTAGTGACATATCTCTAGAGCCCGTTATTAGATGTTGTGAATCCATAGTGAGGACGAAACAAGTCACTTCTTCGCTGTGAGAAACTGTGTGTCGCACTTCCTCGCGGCTCACGGAACAGATGCGAAGACTGTAAAAATATGATATATCGTATTACTACTTTATATATGTACATTTTTACTACGCATTCTTCTTTAATATCTATTCGTATTATAAAAAGATTTGATTGTATTATATCTATTGGGAAATGTATGAGGCGATTAAAATATACTTTTGGGTATTTTTGCGGAGGGGTACAATAATGGAAAACTCTCATTTGATATATTATTTATAAATGCACCGCTGTTGGTATAGTTTTAAGAATAACGATT
>CABEEJ010008839.1:0-21724 GCA_901482245.1 Timema douglasi
TAGTGCCGCGTGTTGACCCAGTTGGCTGTCCCAGTTGGCTGTCCCAGTTGGTAAGTGTTGTTACAACGTAAGTTGTTACAAACTTATCATTGCAAAATTGAACTACTATTAAAAATAAAAATTTTTATATTAAATTTAAATTTATAAGCCCAATAAACTCCCAGATATTAGCAAATATATTAATACAGTTTTGTGAGCTTTAGTCGTAATAAGATACTATTTAAGTTTTAACGTAATAATTCTCCATTGTGATAGAGTAATCAAATACAAGTAAGTCTTTCAAAATGTTTGTTATTTTTCATTTAAACTCTTAGGAGGAATGTTTGTACATCAATTACATATCGCCTTCATATTAGATTCAAGTCAATAAATATATATTTTTACTGATCAGAATGTATAAATGAGGAATTCAATAGCAATGCGATGACCTGAAGATGTGCAATAACTAATGAGATGTTAAAATTTTAACCGTATGTGGAAATTTTAATAGGAAGTGTTGACCATTGTGGACCCAATATCGATCTTTTTTTTATTGGTCCAAACATACAAATGATGACATTAATTCTTTAAAAATAAAATTATAAAATTTAAAGCGGATATTCAAAAAATGTTTCACGTAAGTATAGTGCAATTTATGCTTGGGTTCGCTAGTGTGTTATTTTGTTTCACATATATTACGAGTTTTGTGTAAATACCTTCTTTTTTTTAAAAATATTTTAGTGATAAGTCCGTGCAGAGTTCTATACCATTTATTTTCCTTTGGTTTTGATCTTCTAATATTATTCAAAATCTGCTTTGGTGGCCGGGTGCTATATAGCACGCTGCTCTCGTAGTAGAATAGACTACCGATGACGGGGAGATCAAGGTTCGAATCTCGGTCGGGTGAACTGAATAAGGTTTTTCCACAGTGGTTTTCCTTTAATACTTCACGAAACATTCTGGTACACTTCCTACAGATATAGCCTTCCGCATCTATAAAACCACTAGCATAACTAATACATAAGTGTATAAACCTCACGGCTAATAAGACGTGACCCGCCTCGGTGGCGTAGTTGGCTAACGCGCTAGTCGTGTTGAGCTCGACTGCTGAGGACGGGGAGATCGAGGTTCGAATCTCGGTCGGGTGAACTGGGGGTGGTTTTTCCTAAATGGTTTTCCACTCTCCCTCCACGCAAATGCGGGTTCACTTCCTCTAATTCAAACTTCCTAATTCCTAATCCACTTGCGTAATTAGTAATTAAAGCGTATAACCCGAGCGGGTAGTAAGTCGCGGTGCTAAATATATATATATTATTATTAATATGACGTGGTGCTTACAAAACATAATTTCATAATAAATAGTTATGTGGGTTACTATCTTTATTCTACTCTTTTTTATATTTGTTTGTATATTTGTTTTAATATTGTATTATTTATTAAATATTTTCCATCCCTTTATTACCTTACATTAAATGTAAATTAAACTGTGTCCCTTTCATTAATTCTCTGACATTTTCTTCTTCTCTACATCCGTTCTAAGATCTCCACACTTTTATGTAGAAGTATTATGGTAAGAACAATCTTATCTGACAGGTAATAAATATAAAAAAAACCTTTATATATATATATATATATGAGTAAAGTCATGCAACATCTGTCACTTTTCATGGATATTATCAATACATTTAAAGTAACACTAATAAAGTAATAATATAAAAAAATTGTATAGAAATTTAGCACGAATTTTTTTTTGTCTTTTTTCTAAAAAAAAAAGTTCTACCTAACATTACTCTACTATAATTACAATCCCATTTATTTAGGAAGAGCCTTAAATTAACGCTAGAAAAGTTTCTAAATATCCTTTACGTCAGGTCATATGATCAGCAGCTGTCACTTCTGATATATGTTAATTTATTTTAGTACCACATATTACTAACCATTTAGGTTGTACGAATATGTACAAAATAACGATAATAATTTAGTTATGAGTTTAGATTGAATTTAGGGGTTTTTCCCCCGAATTCACTTAAAAGAAGAGTGAAAAAAAACATTAAGGGAAAACCTCCCTCAATACACCCGATCAGGATTCAAACCCTGATCTCTCTGTATTTGTCAGTTTATGTTAATGTGTGTGTGACGCCTTAGACCACATGGCCACTTAAATGAGTAATAGATGTTATGAATACATATAAAATAACACAAAATATATTACACAAATTGTATCAATATTTACTACAAAAATATAAATTTGTATTTTATAAGAAGTACATGAATCCTAAAATCCTAGAATCCCATCGTAGCTTGGAGCCCCACCATCTTAATCCGGTTTCCTCTCCCGGCTTCATAATATCGGCGAGTTTACCATCAACTCCAGATGTAAGCATGTCTCGTCCCTTCTCGTCTCTAGCCCTGGTCGTGTTTAATTACACCCAGGCCTACTCCTGCAATAAACGGGACGTCTGCTTCAGGTACAGCCGTTAAAATATCAGCGGACCAGTCACCCTTACCCTAATGGTACAGTCGGGAGCGAAACAAATTGCTCAAAAATAATTCTGTAGAAAAAAAAGTCTTTAAAATGATTTTATTTATTAGGTTTTGATCAGGCCTATGTATTTTCGAATGCATCTTTATTTATTTTTATTTTAGCACTGCCCGTTAGAGCTATACGCCTATAAACTAATTACACTAATGGGCTTAGGATTAGGAAGGTTTAATATAGAGGAAATGCACCCGTATGTGCATGGAACGAAAGTGGAAAATCATTAAGGAATACACCTACAGTAAACCCGACCTGGATCAAACCTTATCCCCCCATCTTTAACAGTCTAATCCAACACGATATTAGCGCATTAGTTCACGAGGCCACAGAAGAGGGTCTGAACGCATAATATTTTTACTCCTTGACTTAAGAGTTAACTTAACTGTGGACAATTTATCCAGATATAGAAGCCTAGAGTCTGGAATTTATTACATGGATAATATTATAATTAAATATAAAAACACATTTTATTTAATTTTAATTAACCTACTAAACAGAAAGGCTATTTTAGTAAACTCCTTACAAACTAGCTCAATCTAGGACATAAAAAAAAAGAATCAGTGAACGCACAGATTAAATGTCGGAATCACAATTTATGGCGTTGTTTACTGGTGACAGGGAGGTCATAGCTTGAATAAAGCAAGTGAGGGTGTATTTTATCTATATGTTACCTTTTCATAATTCAATATTCCATTTTAATAAATATATTTATCCCAGATGGGTATAATGAGATGAATTGGATAGAGCTAGCTCACGATATTATTATTTCGCACCCCGTCTTACTACCCGTTCGAATTATACGCTTTAAGTACTAAGTACGCTAATGGATTAGGGATTGGGAAGATTGAATTAGAGGAAGTGAACCTGCATTTGCGTGGAAAACCATTTAGGAAAAACCACCCCCAGTTCACCCGACCGAGATTCGAACCTCGATCTCCCCGTCTTCAGCAGTCGAGCTCAACACTACTAGCGCGTTAGCCAACTACACCACCGAGGCGGGTCTCACGATAGTGATAGGGTGTAATGAGGTTGACTGGATATAACTAGCTCTAGATAAGGATAGTGTGTAGTTAAGTAGACAAGATATAGCTAGCTCAAGATAGAGAAAGGGTGTAAATAATGAGGTGGACTGGATAGAACAAGCCCAAGATAGGGATAGGTGGCAAAATTTTGTAAGTGCTGCAATGAACTTTCACGCTGCCATTGATATAAAGTATGTAAGTATATGTTATTTGTTTATAGTGCACCGCGTCATACTACCCATTCGGTATATTCTATCATCTACTCTAATTGATGTAATGATGTGGAATTCTATAATTTAGAGCAAATAAATACTCATTTGCCTAGAGAGAGCGAGAGTGTTTAAAATTATTTGAAAAAAAAAACAAACAGCCCCAGTAAACCTGTCCGTGATTCGAACCTCTCTTACCTTGTTTTCTCAATTTCAGTCTAAAGAGATAGTGACGAATTAGACACTGAGACCACCAAAGTGGATAAATTGGTCAGGTGAGTCAAATGATTATTAACAGAAGCATCAGATTATTCATGGGCTAGTGACAAGCGATATAGGTGTGCCCACTTGAACTGAAATTAATCACAAAAGCTGCGCTTTATTAACAAAATATTTAATAATATGCGACCTACTTCAGTGATGGCATGGTCTAACGCGCTACTCTCGCAGTTAAACTAGTCTTCTGATAATGGGGACATTGAGGTTCGAATCTCATTCAGGTGTACTGAGAGTAGTTTTCCAAAATTGTTTTCCCACTCTCCCTTCACGCAAATTTTGGCACACTTCCTATTAATAATAACCTCCTTAAAACCATAAATGTAATTAGTGTACAAGCGAGTATCCTGAACGGATTGTAAGACGTGGTAATACATTAAACTGCATAGATTAAGTACAAATTGGAATAGTTTCCTTATGTATTAAGTTAAAATATCCGACGTTCCCAGGTTTTAAATACACCTGGTTTAACTTTCTTGTAAGTCAAAATCTCAGGGTCTTAAGATACGTTTCACATTTTGTAGCTTTTGTGCAAAATTCGTTCAGTTATATTTTAGGATATTTTTTAGTATATATACATAATAAAGATATCAGCATTTGTCTGAAAAATATATTTAAGTTATAACCGTTTAGCAATGTTTGAATATTTCTTTTTATTTACATAACTCAAGTGGACGCACATTTTTAAAATGTTATGATTAGCACCACGTCTTACTATCCGTTCGGGTTATACGCACTTACGCTAATGTGTAATGGTAGGGTGACACCCATTTAAAAAAGTTCTGGCTTAGTGTATATGACGTAATTAAATAGAAAGGTTGAAAGTGAATGCTGACCATTCATAACAATATTTAATCTCGTTGGCCAGGAAAGGGGTCAGATAGGCCTTTTATTCTTTGACATTTGGGTTGTGACAATTCAATCGATATCACAGGCAGTTAAGCAGCCTGACGCCGGACTATATAAGGCTACATCTTAGTCATCAGTAGCACTTGTGTTTGAAGGGCATCCGTCGAGCCAAGGTCCCTAGATCGAGTTCTGTAGGAGTCACCTGCCATGTCAATCAATTCCATCGGTCTAGGTTTCCACGAGTTAAGTCGTCAGTTTTTCCAAGAGCACGAGCGTTCAATATCTTTATTTCTTTATCTCTCATTTAATACCATACTTTGTATTATATTTTGTTAACTTCTATTAAACCAAAACTCGTAACTCCACGTATAATTTTGAACCCACATAATTACCTCACCTTCAACCTAAATTCTCCCGCAAACTATCCCGACGAATCAAATCCACGGGGGGTAGGTCACGAAATTTTAAAATAATAATAATATTTAGCACCGCGTCTTACCCCCCGTTCGGGTTATACGCTTTAAGTACTAATTACACTAATGGATTAGGAATTGGGAAGGCTGAATTAGAGGAAGTGAACCCGCATTTGCGTGGAAGGAGATTGGAGAACCATTTAGGAAAAAACCACCCCCAGTTCACCCGACCGAGATTCGAACCCTGATCTACACGTCCTCAGCAGTTGAGCTCAACACGACAAGCGAGTTAGCCAACTATGCCACTGAGGCGGGTGACATTTAAAAGAAAGATTCATATCTCTATTTGAGAATAGGCCCCTGATATAGTAAACTAGAAAAACACTTTTTTTTTTGTGCAACCATTTATGATATTCGCTTATCTACTCTAATATCTTGTAAATGAGGAAGCTATAATTATTTATAAGAGATGTACCTACATTTTTATGGAGGATGAGTGATAAGCTATTTAGGAAGAACTACCTCCTTAACTACAATCTGCGTGTCCAGTGTGGAGGGTACCAACCTCATTATTTCAATTGCAACTTTCCCTGAAAAATTATCTGTATGTACTAATAAGATTCAAAAATGTTCCTGAAAAATATTTTTTAACCATTATTATCTTTTGCTTACATCAACCTTAAACATTTAAAAAAATATTTATTTTAAACTTCAATTTAACTTATTTTAAATGTTATATTTCTACACAAATCCTACAGAACATGAAACCTCTCACGATACTGCTCCATTTAAACGAGGTCATTAAAATGATAATGTCTTATCTTCATTTCTCAGCAGTGAAGAGGACTGTTAAGTTCTGTTTTTTACAAAGATTAGTGATATTTTCTTATTTTTTAACTACCGTAAAAAAGTCCAACTTGACATAATATTTTTTTCTACCACAGCGTCTTAACTACTGGTTCAGGCTATCCGCAGATATGATATATTTACTCAAAAGGGGAAGGGAGGAGGAAGGAAGTATTTTAAAGGTAATCTACCTGGGTTTTCGTGGAAGTATAGTGGAAAACCATTTAAGAAAAACAACTTTCAGTAGATCTGAATGGGTTTTGAACCCCGGTCTCTCCGATATCAGCAGGAGATCCTATCGCGAGAATGACGCTTTAGACAATTCGACCAATGAAGTGGTTTCACCATTTAATAAATTTATCTACGATGGAATAATGTTATGTTTATTTGTTGTTTATTTTTAGAAACGTGTCTATTTACACGTTTGGATCATACACATATGTACGCTAATATGCTGGGTATTAGGACAGTTAAATTTATAAGAGGTGTGCACACATTTGGAAAAAGAGTGTAAAAATTAATTTGGTAAAAGCTACTTAAAGTACATCCAACCAGAATTTAATTCCAATTTCCCGTTCATCAGAAGTCAAATCTGTTGCGAGGATAACTCTTTAAAAAAGGGGAGGTTGGGGTTACAAAAACAAAGAAGCTTAAGAAGATGTTTGGTCCAAAAAGGGGTGAAGATACTGGGGAGTGGAGAATATAGGGATAGGGTGTAATGAGGTGGACTGGATATAAATAGTTCTAAATAGAGAAAAAGTGTAATGATGAGGACTGGATAAAGCTAGCTCAAGACAGAATTATAATGTAGTGATGTGGATTGGATAGAAATAACTCTAAATAGAGATAGAGTGTAATGAGGTGGACTAGATATAACTAGCTTAAGATAGGTATAGACTATTATGAGGTTGACTTGATAGAAATAGCTCTAAATAGAGAAAGAGTGTAATGATGTGGACTGGATATAACTAGCTTAAGATAGGTATAGAATATTATGAGGTGGACTTTATAGAAATAGCTTAAGATAGAATTCGAATGTAATGATGTGGATTGGTAAAGAACTACATCAATGTATTTTTAATAATGTTGATATTTATTTGTTAAGGAGTAATAAATGATTAAATTAAATCTTATTAATTATTATTTTATCCTCATCTCCTTATTTGAGCTTTAGTCTTCTATGATTACATGTTTCGGTGTTCCATCTTATATAATCTACAGGCATTATTTATGATGAAGATGAACTATTTTAATACATAATATTAGAAGGTTGGTGAAGTTTTGAAGTATTTGTATGTAAGAAACCTTTTGTAAATCAAAGTTTCCTACATGGTAATACTTCAAAATTACTATTAAAAGACGTCTCTTACATAGTAATACTTTAAAATTTCACAAAACTTCTAATAATATTTATTAAAATAAATCATGGTCATCATAAATAAAACTTGAAGATGGTGTAGCATATAACAGCGAAACACGTCATAAAGGCTTAAGGCTCAAATAAGGGGAGGGGAATAAAATAAGAAGAAAGAAGATTTAATGTTAATATCTGAAGATAGGGCTTGGGTGTATTGAGGCTGATTAGATAGAACTATCTCAAGATAGGGATATGGTGTAATAAAATAGATGGGATGTAATTAGCTCAAGATAGAGATAGCGTTTAATGAGGTCTACTAAATAGAACTAGCATACTATAAGGATTGTAGTGTGATATTGTAAGTGCGATAATGAATCTTCAAGTTTTTTATACAATAGAGTAAGCCTAAGTAAGTAACATAGTAATATGTTTTTAATGTTGACATCTAAAAATGTGTTTTTTAATTTATTCTAAAAGTTTCTTCCTACTACATTCCTACTATAGACACATTATACACAACTAAAACCCCCACCGCTACTCGGGTGTCTTCCAAGGTCCAACGTAAGGTCCTTCCATCCTTCATTCTCAGGAGATAGAGGAAGGCATTCTTCCCTTACAGCCGACTAGGTCTCATCCCACCGTTGGGCATCGTTTTTTGGCGTCCATTGGAGTTTGGCGTCCAATGGGTTGTGACGTCATCGCAGCTAACATCGAACCGGAAATCTCTTCTTCGTTGTCATGGGGAGTAGAGGTGGGTAAAGGGGGCAAGGAGGGGTGGATGAGGGTAGATCACGAGGGGAAGGCGGATGTGGGTTGTTTGTGACGTCGAATAGAGAGGGAGAGGGGATAGAATGGGGGTTTGTGAGAGGGAAGAGTCTTGAGTTTCTTTTCAAACCAACAAATACGGCAAACGGTTTTTTTTCCCCAATGAATTCAAATCCAAGCAGATATGAGGGTCATCGTAAATATTCGGAGATTGTTAGTTGCCTACATATCTATATTGTTTAAACATTCGACATTCGAGTACCACTTTTTGAAGCATAGTCTAACCAACGTAGCCTTTCAATATTTTCATATCTAACCTATTGTTGTAGTGGTCGATGCACCTGTCTATAAACCTAGGGCTCACTTCCCAGCAAGAACTTTGGGTGTTTTTCCATTAAGGGGAACTGTCCCAAAGGTCGTCAGGGTTTGGTAAATTAGGCTTAAGTTATGTTTAAAGACTCCCACTGGCCAACACCTCCATATTCACTATCATCACATCATCTCATTGCGGATACGTGTAGACAACTTCCATAGGTGTAGCCTGATAACAGACATTCTATTCCACCAGAGGGGCTAATAGTCTACATACAGGTGACCAAACCTGAATTTTATGTTCCTCCGTTCATTAATGCTATAAGCTATAAATAATCATAAATAAAAAATAAACTAATACGTGATATATTGAAAAGTATAAAAGAAAGTTTCAAGTTTAATAAAAACTTTGGTATTGTGCTAGACCAAACCATTACAATAGGAAATAGAGGCTGACTTAGGTCCATGACATCACGTTTAAAAAAAACCGCATTAGTTGGTTTATGTAAGCCCTACCCGCTGTGGTGATTTAAAGCAGGGGTTCTTAAGGTGGGATCTTAAAGAATGACACTTAGGGACAGTAATTTTGATGTTTTTAACAACAAAACATTTTTTTAAATGTCAAACTAAATCAAATATTTCTCCAGTAGAAACATAGAGTTTAAAATCCAACACAGGTTGACCGAAACAGTTCTTGAATATCTGTCAAATATGTCCTAGAATTTAGTAACAAATTTTTATCTTAATTTAAAAAGTTTATCACCTAATGCCACTTTGCTCATAACATATTCAACCAATGTTGCTATTAAACATGTGAATCAAATTAAGCTATATGTTTTTACTGGAACAATTATTATTATTATTATTAGTAGTAGTAGTATCATCATTATTATTAGCACCGCGTCTTACTACCCATTCGGGTTATACGAACTTGCGCTAATGTGTAATGGTAGGGTGATTGTGAGATGAAATGTTGGGCCTACAGTTTAACGTGGGATCCGAACCACATTCACAAGTGGTAATTAATACACGTCTTATCAGAGGCGAAGGAAGGGTTTGGTTAATCAGATAAATAATTGCCGGGACCCAGTATTGAACCCCAGACCTCCAGCACAGAAGTCTTGACACCTTAACCCTAGACCGTAAGGCCACCCTTACTGGAATAATGTTTGATTAATCTTGTCAAAAATCATCAAATTTTAATATAAAAGCTTTAAGATTACTGTCCTTAACTCATTCACCATCCACTTCCACATTAATTGGGGACTGAGTGCGCTCTTACCTAATAGGTTTTCCACCTTCTCTCCTCGCTAATGCAGGTACATTCCCTCCCAAATGTGACCTTCATATCCTACTTCATCAATGTGGATAACATGGATGGGTAGTAAGGTACGGTGCTAAGATTATTTATTGAACAGTGTTCTTCCTCTGGTTCCATCTTATGTTCACAGTGGAAGATGATTTCTTGAAATCTCTTCTGTGCTGACAAGAAAGGACCTTCTTGTCTCACTCGTGTGTTGAAATAAGAGGAGCTGAAAGGATATTAAGGGGGAGGGGAATGAAGGTCATGGTGGGTCGGGGTAGTGGGTTGTTGTTTGGGGAGGTGGGAGGGGGGTGGAAACCTCCCCCACCAACCTTCCCTTCATGACCCCCACCCTTTCCATCAAAACCCCCTTCAACCCCTTTTTTTCATTCAAAGATGACAGAACACACAAATATAACCCGAAGACGACGGAAGGCTTGAATCTCCTGTGAATCCCGCGTTCATTTTCCAATGAACTGAAGATCTCATAAAAATGTTTTGAATATGAATAAAAAACGTTTTAAAATTATAAAAAATAAGTTTTATGTTGGGCGTTTTTTTTTCTGAATATTTCGAAAGTAATGTCAACTTTACGACTTTGATGTTGTTTATTTTCATTATTTGATTATTAAAGAGAGAGCCATTAAATATTTTCTGAGTCGTTTTTACAATATTGAGCATATAATAACGTATTCTACGTGATATTTTATGCAATAAAGGGCTTTCATGGATTATTATCATTTTTATGTCTGCTTTAATTTGCCGAACGGTATTTTAATTTTAATTTTAACGCACAAGAATTTAGTTTGAAAAAAATTCGTGATGTCTGTCAGTTTTAAATAAGACATGAGATATTATACCGGATGCTATTTTGAACAATTTTTTTCATGGAAATTAATTCTTAAAGTATGCTATTATTCCTCAATTAAGTAATATGGGAAAATATTGTCTTGGGATATTTAAAAAAAAAATTAATAGTAATTAATTAATTTAAATATTTCAAATAAAATTAATGTAATATAATTTTAACAAATTAGGAGCCGCTGTAAATAAAAATTGGAAACCAGTAGTTATAAAACATAGAACATTCCAAGTACCTGGGAAATTTCCTGACAAAGATGTCCACCGCACTAAAGAGATTAGGCCAAAGATCGCCAAAGCCAAGGAAGCTTTCAACAAGAAAAGGGTGACCTGGCGGTCTAGGGGTAAGGTGTCAGACTTCTATGCTGGCGGCCGGGGTTCAATCCTCGGTCCCGGCAAAGATTTATCTGATTACCAAACCCTTTCTTCAACCTCTGACAAGACATATTGTGAATGTGAGGAATTCCAGGCCTCCACCGTGGTTCGGATTCCACGTTAAATTGTAGGTCCTCCATTTCATCTCACAATCACCCTATCATTACACATTAGCGTAAGTGCGTATAACCCGAACGGGTAGTAAGACGTGGTGCTAATAATAATAAGAAAAGATTACTGCTGACCAGCAAGTTGAGTTTGGAATTGAGGAATAAACTGATGAGATGTTATATTTGGACCATTGCGCTGAATAGGGCAGACACTTGTGCTCTCAGGAATATGGAAAAGAACTACTTGGAGAGATTTGAAATGTGGTGCCGCAGAAGACTTGAGAGGATCAGGTGGACAGACAGGGTGACAAATGAACACGTCCGAAGAAGAGTGGGCGAGAAGAGAACCATTTTGGAGGTGATCCTTTTGGCACAAAGCATACCTGGACCTGACACCTGCACGACATCATAGAAGAAAAGGTTGAAGGAAAGAGGAGCATAGGAAGAAGAAGGATCCAAATAGTGGATGACTCGAAAGAAAAAAAGAAATTTTTGGGAGCTGAAGGAAAAGGAAAATGATAGGGCTCATTGGTGGTCTAAGTTCACTGAAAAAAGGAATGGACCGAACGTATAATAAAATGAAAGCACTTACTATTGTTAGTTTATTTTTATAATTCATTCATATTATGTTTGTGTATATATATATTTATAAACATAAAAATAGGAGTTTACAATAATTATTTACTCTGTCCTATAACCAATAAAAATCAGATTTTGTCGTAGAGTGCTTTCATAGCACTTAAACTCTGATCATGAAAAAAACACCAAAAGATCATAAATTATTAGACATACATGATTTTTGAAGTAAGGTGACTTTGGATACAACTGTACTTGGTACATTTTATATATTAAAAGTAGTTAGTATTTGGTGGAGTTTTTCCATGCCAATCTTACTACCCACTCGTGCTATATCTATTTTAACTACATTAATTATGTATGTGGAAGGACTGCTTGAATTAGAGAATATGTAGCTGAATTTGATTCGAGGTAGAGTTGTAAACTGAGTAGAAAAAACACTCAGTACATTGGAGTGAGTATTCAAACCCTGACCTCTCTTGCTACTGGCAAACCAAGCTTGACCAGATGAATTTTAAGCTCAGTAGGTGTTCTCACCAAGCTGGCTTGTCTATTAGTTTTGTCTTGTTTTTTTCTGTGACCTGGCGGTCTAGGGGTAAGGTGTCAGACTTCTATGCTGGCGGCCGGGGTTCATTCCTTCACCTCTGACAAGACATCTTGTGAATGTGCGGAATGCCAGGCCTCCACCGTGGTTCGGATTCCACGTTAAACTGTAGGTCCTCCATTTCATCTCACAGTCACCCTACCATTACACATTAGCGTAAGTGCGTATAACCCGAACGGGTAGTAAGACGCGGTGCTAATAATAATAATAATAATAATAATAATAATAATAATAATACTTTTTTTATGGCGTCTAATTTTTGTTTGGATTATATACATATATACTTGTAACGATGTGAGTGGAAAAACATATATTAAAAGTCTTCATCAGTAAGTACAACCGTATTTGATTCAAGCCCTGATTTCCTCGTCACCAGAAACCAGATTAATTATTTCAGGGAGAAGGGAAATACAAAAATAAAAAAATCGATTAAGTTTCCTACGTAATAAACTTAATAAAAAAGTGTCTAGTATTAGTATAGTCAATTCTAATTAAAGTTGACCTAACTGACCGTTAATCACGCATATAAAACACTAAGACGGTTTCACGAAAAGATCCAACCTAAGTTTAATTTTTGCATGTCCGAAATACATTTAAAAATGAGACAATGAACTTTAAAAATATTTTTATACTAATTTTAATGTTCTAATAAATATTCGTGGCATCCCGATGTCTCTTAGTATACAATATTCCGTAACCTGGCAAGCAGTAATATTTCCAAGGAGATATATATTTTATTAACACCTCTTAGTGTCTCTCTTCTTGTTAAGACAACTCGTTGAGCCAGGGGATGAGAACGGTAAGGAGGTAGTAGAATATTACACAAAGAGGCGCCGTGAAACATATGAGATGCCTTCCCTCTGGCAACATCCGAGACGCCTAGCGTCGCTCAGGCTTTCCCGAGAAACTACGTCATAAAATCTCGTCTTTCGAGGACCTTTAGACGCTCACTTTGAAGATGAAGTGTACTGTGTGAGCTATTTGGGATTAATACCTGAAATAGCTATATTA
This sequence comes from Timema douglasi, assembly GCA_901482245.1. Taxonomy (NCBI): domain Eukaryota; kingdom Metazoa; phylum Arthropoda; class Insecta; order Phasmatodea; family Timematidae; genus Timema; species Timema douglasi. The sequence continues at coordinate 13,408 of CABEEJ010008839.1, forward strand.
TTGTTTAGTCAGTAAAATAACCAATACTAAACATTAGTACATACTATATTTTTAAATGAAAATATGTGTTTTAAGCAACTCAAATATTTTTTTTATAAACTAATTAGTTTCTGGTTCTTAAGTCAAGAACCGGTGGGAGCTAAGTACCACTGAATCCATTTGATCTACTCTTAGTTGTATCATTTTTAATACTACATTAAAATACAATAAAGAGTAGCCTATGTATTAAATCAAGGGAGCCTAAAAATTGCTTCTTAAATATTGCAATTGTTATATGTTAACTACGCCTCGGTGGCGTAGTTAGTTAGCTAACGCGCTAGTCATGTTGAGCTCGACTGCCGAGTACGGGGAGATCGAGGTTCAAATCTCAATCGGGTGAACTGGGGGTGATTTTTCCTAAATGGTTTTCCACTCTCCCTCCACTCAAATACGGGTTCACTTCCTCTAAATGCAACCTTCCCAATTCCTAATCCATTAGCGTAATTAGTACTTAAGACGCGGTGTTAAATAAAATTTGTTAACTAGGTCATCCCTTAAGATGACTAAATAATTTTACGTAAGTTTGTGGTTTTATAACATACCATAAAGTACAGGATATGTTCAAAGAATTGGTCAATTTGATTTATACAGATTTGTAACCTGTTAACATTGCGAACGTCGATATATATCTTTTAATGAAATGAAACCATATTAAATCATTTGAAATTGGTTCAGTCGATGTAAACCTATAGTATGATTGTATTAGGAGGGACATTTATAAAATACTAACATGTTCTTCTGTGGTCAGCATTGATAACATTTTACTATTATATTAGTGGAATTTGCATAGTTATTGACCATATCTATCGAAAGCGACAGTTACAAATAACGTGACTTGAAGTAATAATACGCGAAAGTGGGCTTAGTAACCTTTTATATGTCTGATAAAGTCGGTCCTATGGAAATGGGACTGTATATCGCTAATGCAACCAGTCGCTTATAATAATGTGAATAAAAGACCATATCTTCCTTTAAAAAATAAACTCGTACATAATATCTCCAGTCATTACAAAACATCAGATTTCACTTAGCATATATAAAATAATATTTTCGGAAAACTAAATCTGTATTTTTTTTAAATAAAATATTATGTTGGTGATTATTGTCTATTTTACGTTTGCAAGGATACAACCCGTACCTTTAGGTGATGTAAAAGCGTATAACACGTACGGGTAGTAAGACATGATGCTAAAAAATAAGGGGTTTAATATTTGAAATAAAGAAATTAAATAACTCAATATGCCTAAAACAAAATTATCAATAAACATTATATCCTCTTTTTAAGTATGGTTGGAAAATAAAAATACCTGAAATGTATCTGAAATGAATTGTTTTGGAATGGGATTGCTACTACTTATGAGACAGATAATTTAAAATCTATGCTATGTTTAGCAGAATGCAAAAGATTAGCTGTTAAAATATTTTTATCGGATGAAAATTATTCTGTTTCCATTTGTAAATTGCGTGATTGATTCAGTCGAATAGGCCTTCATTCATTATGAATTTTTATTCATATTATTTTATGGTATATTTTTGGAAATTTTAATTCATTTTAAATAATTTTTAGTTCTTTATTTATTTTTTATAGTTTTTGGTTCATCAAAGAATTGAGCCCAAGCTATTAATAATCCTTTATTTTTTATTTATTTTTTGGGCAATGTTGTATAATGTGAACCATTTCAAAACTTACAATTGTCTAATTATTGAATATTAATAGTTAAACAGTGGCTTTGCTTAAAGTAACCCTTTAGTTCATGCATTTAAGTGTTATTTAATTAGAGTTAATAATCTTATACGTTAAATTATTTCCTAAATTATAGATTTCAATAACTTTAGATTTAAATCATGTAGGCTCACATCTAAAATATAATTAAAATATTCACACAAAAGTTGTAAAAGTCTCTATATGTTTATTTTTAGAAACTTTTATTTATTTACAATTATAGTGTGCTATTTGTTTCAAGGGACACACATGGTATTATCCAAAGGCAAACAAGGTTTGATGGGACTGTACTAGTAATTAGTTTCTCTAATCTCAGTATCAAAATTGACCTTTAAAGCCAATAAACATAGATTCATTCGTTATGCCACCTTGTGTACGATCGGTCAATTCTATATTAAGGGAGAGACAGTTTTTTTTAGAACACTTCGTTCAAAATTTTTTTGACCAAGCAGCATGGGTTTAATACTCCCTGGGTGAGATTTTAAAATGTAGCCCCAGTTGTATCTTATAAAGAGTTGTTATATAGCTATAGATGTTATGGATATGAAGGAAAGATGTGCCCTTGAATTGTAAATTATTTTTGTACAGGGCGTACTTTATACACATTGTCACACATGCAACAGAAACATGGACATTGAATGTAAGAGAGAGACTAGGAACGTGGAGAACATGGGAATGAAGTTTGTGAGAAGCATGCTATATGTCACGAGGGTAAACAAGATTAGAAATGAAGTTATCTAGAGAAGAGGGGGAATAAGATTATGAATGAAGATATCTGGAGAATAGTGGGAATACGGAGAGTACATTAGATAGTAGAGAAAGCAAGACCGAGATGGTGTGGCCATGTAATGAGGATGGAAAAAAGGAGGATGCCAAAGAAAATGATGGGAATGAATTATGTAGGGAAAATATCGCAAAGGAGGCCAAGAAAGAGATGGGAGGAGCAGATAACTGCAAATGTGCAAGTGAGAGGAGAAGAGTGGATACAATTAAAGAAGGAAGAGTGTGGAAGGAAAGAGGAAGATGTAGGCATTTTACTAAACTTACCTGGCCGCAGTCTGCAAACATTTGATGATGATGATGATGATTATGAGAGATCCTGTATAATATAAGTAAACTGCACCAGCTGCATGAAGCATTAATAATAACAATATGCAAAAGTAACGTATAAAATTAAAAAACCTATTTTAAATATAGAGAAATAAATAGAAAATAATTAGTGACCTTCTCCCTAATCCCTCCGCTTAATAAATGCGTGGAAAAGCATTACCCTTTCTTGTCCAGCTTTTCTCTTAATATTTTCGAAAGAATTTAATTAAATGTCAACGTGATTTGCCAAACCAAGTAGCGCCGAATATTATTAAACCGTACAAGTGATTATTTTATTAATCAGCCTTTTTTTCCAAAAATTCTCATTATTGGATAAAATATTTATGTCTTTCTTTTATTTATACACAATTATTAGCTTATTAAATTAAAATATAACATATGTTTTTAAACGATAGAAATTATATATATATTGTTGAAATGCACCCCTGTGTCCATTGCACCCTAGAATATAGCCTTGCAGCACCCCACGAGCAGACCATGTTTTTATTTCCCACAATGGAAAGCAATTCGCTAATGGGAAACACTTTCAGAAAAAAATACAGACGGAACCACTTTTAAACGCAAGACGCGTTTATTCTACTTATGTTTATTTGATAATTCTAACATTTTTGTTTTCATATTACTTTTACAGTTAAGATCCCAAAATGTTTGAAACGCAATTTATAATTTAAAAAAATGAAGCCGAAATAAGCCAAGAAACCACATTTTCTTTTACGTACAAGCATTTCCTTCCCTTGCGGGTTTAAAATAAGCTCCATATTTATTCCCTAGCAATCTTGCACTTTATAAGACTCAGAACTTGCGTGAAATAGATTGTTTATAATTCTAGTACTGTTTAGGTTTTAGTATTATTAGTATTAGCACCACGTCTTACTACCCGTTCGGGTTATACGCACTTACGCTAATGTGTAATGGTAGGGTGATTGTAAGATGAAATGGTGGACCTACAATTTAACGTGGAATCCGAACCACGGGGGAGGCCTGGCATTCCCCACATTCACACGATGTCTTGTCAGAGGGGAAGTAAGGGTTTGGTAATCAGATAAATCTATGCCGGGACCAAGGATTGAACCCCGGCCGCCAGCATAGAAGTCTGACACCTTACCCCTAGACCGCCAGGTCACCTAGGTTTTAGTAAGTTATCATTCAATAAGTTTTACCTAAATTAGTTCCTAACTTTACTTCCACGCACTTAATATATGAAGATAAAATAATAATTAGAGAATAATATTAGTGTGCATAGGTCACATTTTATATATGAAGTGAAGCTGAAGTTAAACTTGAAACATTCGAAGTAAAGTCCAAGTATAAGATAGGTTTTTTGTTGTTGTCACATAATAAAATTTTAAAACTATCCATTAAGTGCATCTAGGTAAAGAGAATGGTTTAGAGTAAAAGGAAAAACTCCATGTCATCAGCCCAATTTCGAGTCATACTGACCAGGCGGCCGGGTGAAGATAGTGACAACCTCCGCAGATATAGGGTATCATGTAGTCAGCACAATGGACCCTTAGGCCGTTTACCTCAGTTTTATAGAGTGGAGCCTTTACTTTTTCATTCAAGTAGATCATAATTTATACTTATCAGGCTTAGTTGGCTCAGTTACAGACCCACTACTTCACTGAAAGTCTGGAAGCGCTTGGTTTTGAACCTGGATACCTCCAAATATGTAGTCAGGAACTCTGAATAGCAGATCACAGGGAGGGAAAAAAAAGCACATTATTAGTGTATGCTGGAATATGTGAATTTGTCCCTTTTCCCGTTAAATATGTCATTTAATATGAATAGTTTGTGTTAAAATACGGTTTATTGTTTAAAAAAAAAAGGGTGATCTGGCAGTCTAGGGGTAAGACGTTGGACTTATGTGCTTGGCGTCCTGAATGCCAGGCCTCCAGCATGGTTCGGATCCCACGTTAAACTGTAGGGTCTCCATTTCATCTCACGATCCCCCTAACACTACACAATAGCATAAGTGCGTATAAATCGAACGGGTTGTAAGATGCGTTGCTAATAGTAATAATAATTTTAAAATATTATTATGTGTTGGAAATAATATTCGCCATATTTCTGTATCAATTTCTTTAATAATTTTTTTAACTGAACCTTTTGTTTATTCTCCATGAACAACACCACTGAATCTTCCATGCTATTAAGCTATTATTCATTCCTCTATACGCTGCTACATTGATTTTATCTGATTATTGTAATTGTTTGTTTGCGATGACAACAGTTTTTTTAAGTAAAAAACATACAAACGGAAATTATGGTTTTTGAATAGTAAAACTGTTTTGGTGTGAGCTTCAAGTTCAATTTTGTCTTATTTTTTCTTCATAATTTCTACCGGTAGCCAGTGTGGATTGAAGTCCGAACTACTGGGTATGAGAATGAATACAAATCTTGTCTACACTGGATGCCAGAAGTGAGAGATGTTCGTCTTATAATATTTGGATAGTGACTCCGGCAGATTGGTCAAGTAATTTTTATTATTATTATTATTACTATTATTAGCACCGCGTCTTACTACCCGTTCGGTTTATACACACTTACGCTAATGTGTAATGGTAGGGTGATTGTGAGATTAAATGGAGGACCTACAGTTTAACGTGGAATCCGAACCACGGTGGAGGCCTGGCATTCCCCACATTCATAAGATGTCTTGTCAGAGGTGAAGGAAGGGTTTGGTAATCAGATAAATCTTTGCCGGGACCGAGGATTGAACCCCGGCCGCTAGCATAAAAGTCTGACACCTTACCCCTGGACCGCCAGGTCACCCAGTAATTTTTATCAAGAAAGGGAATTGAAGGGAGATTTANGGAAGGGTTTGGTAATCAGATAAATCTTTGCCGGGACCGAGGATTGAACCCCGGCCGCTAGCATAAAAGTCTGACACCTTACCCCTGGACCGCCAGGTCACCCAGTAATTTTTATCAAGAAAGGGAATTGAAGGGAGATTTATACCTGTAAGAATGTTATATTTATTATCACCGGACTCAGCACTGCAGCTACGCATTCATATTTTGTTTATTAAAAGACATTTGGTTTTGTAGTTACCCGCCTCGATGGCGTAGTTGGCTAGCGCGCTATTCGTGGGTAGCTCGACTGCTGAGGACGAGGAGATCGAGGTTCGAATCTCGGTTGGATGAACTGGGGGTGGTTTTTCCCTATGTCGTTTTCCACTCTCCCTCCACGTAAATACGGGTTCACTTACTCTAATTCAAACTTTTCAATTCCTAATCCATTAGCGTTATTAGTACTTAAAGCGTATCACCTGAACGGGTAGTAAGACGCGGTGCTATATAATTAAAAATAATGTTTTTATAGTTAAATGAGTTAGCAAAAGGACCGACACACCTTAACTCATCTAACCCTATTAACCAGAGTTTATTGGTATAGGTAGGGTAACTTACCTTTAGGACCCTAGTAATGTATCATTAGAATTATGAATTATTTTGGCGTCAAATAGGTAGGACTTTTTTTCGTTAGTAAATTAAAATTTTGTGAACACTAACGAAGTGATAGTTTTTTTGTCTCATACCAACACAACATATTATTACGTTGTCACATACCTTTTGGTACTCTACCCCAATTTTTATGTATACGCTTTCAGAATCAATCATAGGATCTAGTTTTTTGTTTGAATTTTTAGAACAAGGGCCTTGCAGCACCTTGGTGATTCCCTAACTGGTAAGTCACCATGGTAATTCCTTTTATCTCGCCCCGGTTACACTAGAAGGGCATAAGTACCAACCTAAGTGTTCTACCGACTGATTGGCTCGTCAGGGTTGATGGTTTTTTTTTTCTACATTGTTGAAATAGCTCTCAATAAACCTTGGCTAGTACGCACTTGGATATATTATAATGAAACAGTATATATTATTGTATAAAACTGTATTTTAGCTGGATAGAAATATTTTATCGATACTGTATGTTCACAGCCTAAATACAAAATTGATACACAATTACGAATATTTTGTCTTCCCATTTTGGTGGGTAACATCATAAAAATTATACAATTCTATTGATATACGTACACGTCTAGATACATATTATATACACTCAACTAGTTCAATCTAGTTTGAGAAGTAAATAATCTTGGATTTATCTTGTTACCTCATATAGGACAACAGATGGCACCTATATAATCACTTGCACTTAAAATACTTTATCACACCATGAATATCTCTATTTTAAAAAAAACTGTCAAAACTAAATAAAAAATAGTACGATTAATTTTTATTAATGTTTAGATCGAAAAATTCTTTATTAAATAAGTGTTCCAAAGTAGGTAAAAATTATTAAAGAATAATATTTATTTCAAACGAAAAAAATGGAATGCTATTTTTTGAGGCAAACATTTTCACCAAATCCAAGCTATTACAAAACATACGCTTTAGTCCGCACGTTCACCTGTTTTGGAGTCCATATTCAAGGTGTTTGGAAACTTATAGTCCAAACTACACATATAGCTTGTTTGAAATTAAAGTAATACAAAATAACTATACACTTAATTCCGTAAAACTGTGATAGTACTATTAAATTGTGTCCAAATTTTCGGTGTACAGTGCCGGGATAGCAAAGCTGTTCAAACATGCGTGTGTAACAGGTTGCATAGGAGTTGGGTCCGTGAAACTACACAACTAGTTATCTTGGAGCACGTCAGCAGAACATTCCACAATAATAGTGTCCAACACACCAGTCCATCTAGAAATGCGAAGACGTTCTGAGGGTCATCATTAACGGTCCTTCATCAAAGAAAGTGCTTGCCATTATTAAATGTGCAGTGACGCGCGCCTAGCTCCCATGCAACTTGCTGTACACGCATGCTTTAACAGCTTTGCTATCCCGGTGCTATATGCTGAAACTTTGGACACACTTTAATGGTATTAGCATAGTTTTCTTGAAGCAAGTGTACTGGGATGTTGTATAACTTTTGGTTAAAACAAGCTATATGTACAGTTTGGGAACACTCTTTATATGTGGTTTAATCTTCTAACAAATAAATAGTAATTAAAGTAACCAGAAATTACTGAAAGTTAACTAAACTCTTAAATTAATCTTGCTAATTTCTTGCTAATTTACGTCTGAGATGAACAACTTCTCATCTCAGTGAATCTAGGAGTCCAGAATGAGGTGAACGCTTTCATCAAGTTCGTGGAATTAAGAGGGACTCACAAGTCTCGTCCTTGATTTGCATGCGTACTCACGCTTGGCGGTGTTTCAATGCCCTCTCTTCCGACGACGGTGAAAAGGACTCTTCCAGCCTAAACAAAACTTTCCATAAGAGTTATCTCGCACTATACTGGCCTCGGATTAGGAAAAGTGAAAGGGCCACTGTCGAATTCAACTTCGGGAAAAAGCTCAACCTCCTGTTACTTTTCCTTGGCTAGGAGTGAAAAGTAGATTTGACTTCCCACGCCAATAAGGTCCATCCCCTCCTCTACTCTT
>CABEEJ010008840.1:8114-21720 GCA_901482245.1 Timema douglasi
GGTCTAGGGGTAAGGTGTCAGACTTCTGTGCTGGCGGCCGGGGTTCAATCCTCGGTCCTGGCACAGGTTCATCTGATTACCAAACCCTTCCTTCACCTCTGACAAGACATCTTGTGAATGTGGGGAATACCAGGCCTCCATTGTGGTTCGGATTCCACGTTAAACTGTAGGTCCTCCATTTCATCTCACAATCACCCTACCATTACACATTAGCGTAAGTCCGTATAACCCGAACGGGTAGTAAGACGCGATAGTAATAATAATAATAATAATAATACATATAAAATTCTATTAAAATCGTTTTGGCAGTTGAAGAATAAAACACGCTTGAATAAATTTACTACATTGAGCCAAGTGTGTGGATCTTCCTGAATAACTGTAATAAGTGTAGTTTTGTTAATGGCGTTGTGTGTCAACCGTAAACTAACTTATATAACGACCCAGATATATGAGGGATTCATCTGAAGGCAGGGCATGGTAGATCTTTCTCCACATCATGAAACAAATCGCATTGCAACCTCTTGGGATCGAACTCTGTTCTCTTGACTCAAAGTCAGGTTTGTAATTCAATATACCTTAAAAATTCTTCCTACTACCCGGCCGTGTAATGCTTATTTAATTACACTAATTGAATATAAAGTAGGAAGATAGAATTTAGAGGAAATGTTCCTGCATTTTCATAGAGGGAGATTGGAATATAATTTAGGAAAAAAACGCCCCCTTTGAGATGGGGACTCGAGAAAAGGTCAGTTTTTTTCGCAGTTTTTATTGCAAAACTTAATAGCATATTGCTTTTGTACAAACATACGGTATAATTTAATTTTCTTCACATGGTGATATCAACAGTTGTTGAATATCTTTAAGGGGTGTCCTAGAATTTAGTGACAACTTTCTCTCTTGATTTAAAAATGTTCTCATCTAATGGCACTATGCTAATGACAGATATTCAATAACAGTTGATATCACCACGTGAAGTAAATCAAACTATATGTTTCTACTGGAGAAATATTTTATGTATTTTTGCCCAAAATTGTTTTCCTATAAAAACTACAAAAACACTGGTCTTTTCTCGCGTCCCTTGCATCCTCACCTTAAGCCTGGGTGAGATTTGAACTCCTTCCTCTTCATTCCATTGAATAAAACTTGATGAGACTAACGCCTTTCTCTACACGTGTGGTGTGATGAATTTTGAATTTTGATTTGTTGGTAATTAATTTAGCTCTGAATGATTTAAAAATGGTAATTTAACGTAGTTTAAATAGGCCTACGTACGTTTGATACGTCTTTTGGAGCAAGCTTCTTCGTAGTGTATTTTTTTTATGCGTACACATTCCAAAAGTGATTCTGTGAGTGCAAGGTAATATGAATATCAGGCCATTCAAAATTAAGACTCACCTACCTCGGTGGCCGCGTGGTCTATGGCGTCACTTTAGCAGTAGACTAGACTACCGGCGACGGGGAAATAGAAGTTCGAATCTCAGTCGGGTGTACTGAGGGTGGTTTTTCAAAATGGCTTTCCACTCTCGTTCCATGCAAATGTGTGTATATTTCCTATTAATACAACCTTCTTAATCTCTAAAACTATTAATATAATTAGTACATAGGCGTATAGCCTGACTGGGTAGTAAGAAGTGGTAATAAGAAAGAAATAGATTTATAGACAAACGGAATCACGAAAACAACTTTTTGGGGTTTGGGGAGGTCATGAAACGTCGACATCAATACAAATTTTGAATTAGACTTTTGTAACAATCACAATACTTCCTTTCCCCTAGGGGTTGTGAGAACGTATATTATTAGGTGATCTGTCTTACGACAGGTCCATTCCTTTTGTCAGTGAACTTAGACGCCAACGTGCCCTGTCCTCTGCCTCCTCCTTAAGCTACTAGAATTTTCTTCTTTCCCTGAAGTAATCTAATATTTGAATCCTCCTTCTTCCTAAGCTCCTCTTTTCCTCAACCTTTACTTCCATGACGTCGTAAAGAATACAGTTTCTCCTAAGGATGTGTCCGATCCGGTTTTCTTTGTACCAAAGAATCATATCCAAAATTGTTCTCTTCTCACCCACTCTTCCTAGGATTTCTTCATTTGTCAACCTGTATGTCCACCCGATCTTTTCAAGTCGTTTCCAGAACCACATTTAAAAGCTCTCCAAGTGTTTCTTTAGCATCTTTATACGAGTCCAAGTCTCTGCTACATACAGTGCAATGCTCCAAATGTAGCATTTCATCAGTTTCTTACTCAGTTCCAAACTCAGTGCTAGTCAGCAGTAACCTCTTCTTGTTGAAAGCTTCCTTGACCACGGTGATCCTCGATCTAATTTTCTTGGTGCAGTAAGCATCCTTCTTCTCAATTTTGATCTTCATGGCATATTTGATCCCTATATCCACCAGCCAGTCCATTAGATCAACTAGATCTTCTACGTAATTTATTGTGCTGTTGACGCGTCCTATCCTTCAATTACCACGTCCTACCAGGACTTCCCTGACCAGCCACTCTCTATAGAAGTTGAACAGACTGGGTGACAAACAGAATCCCCTCCTCACTCCTCTTCATATCTCTCTGCTGTTGGTCTCTCCATCATTCAGCCTCACCTTCACTCACTGTCCCAGAAACAAGTTTTCAATCGGCCTTCTGTCTTTCCAGTTTGTGCCGGTCTTCTTGAGTATGCCCATCATTATCTTCCATTTTACTCTATCGAACGCCTTTTGCCAGTTAATGAAACCAATGTAGACATCTTCCTTGACTTCCAGCATACTCTTTGAAATTATTCTCAGCATACCGATGGTATCTATAGTTCCTTTTTCTTTTCTGAATCCAAATTGGACTTCTTCCCTCTCACTTTCTATTTTTTGTTCCAGTCGCCTGTTGAGTATTCTTGCCACGATCTTCCCCACATGAAAGATGAAGCTGATGGCCATGTGATCATCGTATTTCTTGGCTTGCTTATTCTTCTTTAGAGCCACCATAGCTACGTCTAGAGAGAACATACATACGATCAAAACACAACGTGCAAATCGCATAGTTCGGACCAATTTGTTCCCATAGTTATTCTCAAGTCCCTGTGGTTACAATTACGCGTGGATTAAATTTAAAACATATTTATAGTGATAAAATTATATTTTCTTTATCTTTATTCCCTTCTACTTATTTAATAATAGCTCACTATTCTATAAATAAGACCTGAAGACGGTGTAACATCAATAATAACACCAACACATGTCGTCATAGAAGGTTATGCTACTATCAAATAAGAAGCAGGGAATACAAATAAAGAAGATATAATTTTGTAATTTATTACGCCATAACAAATCAAATATGAACATTATTAAAAATGTTTGTAATAGTATTACAAATAAGAATAGTATTATGTGATTTCTACTCCGTAGATTTGATAAAGTATTTCCGAAGAAAACCCTGGTTATATAGAGATAAGAAAAGAGGAATTAATCATCAAATTTTTTCTGCCTGATATTTTGAAAACATATCATGCGTCGTAGTAATACTTTTTTGGCAAGTTGACAGTATGTGCGATATTATTATCTTTAATTTATATTTTATTCGCTCCATGGGATTGGGAACTCAAAAGTTCATTGCCTCACTTTACAAAAGTACGTAATCACCACTTGTGAATGTGGGGAATGCTAATCCTTCACTGTGGTTCGGATTCCACGTTAAACTGTAAGTCCTTCATTTCATCTCACAATCACCCTACCATTATACATTAGCGTAAGTGCGTACAACCCGAACGGTTAGTAAGACGCGATGCTAATAATAATAATAATAATAATATCAAAAGTACGCCACCTATCCCTATATTTAGATAGTTATATCCCCTCATTACACCCTCTCTCTATCTTAAGTTAGTTCTATCCAGTCCACCTCATTACACCCTCTCTTTATCTTAAGTTGGTTCTATCCAGTGAACCTCATTACACCCTATCAATATCTTGAGCTAGTTATATCCAATCCACTTCATCACACTTAACTCTATCTCTTTCATGTCAATTTTAACGTTAACTTCCCATCTGCGTTTAGGTCTTCCCAATGGTCTCTTCCCATTGGGTTTGCCAGTCAATATCCTGAATGCTGTTCTAGATCCTCCCATTCGCGCTGCTTGTCCTGCCCAACGAAACCTGCGTGATTTGATTATCCTAATAGTATAAATGGTGATTAGTACAGGATAACACATAATTTCATTTAGAAATATATTTGAATATAATCTGTAAGTCAAATATAAAATGAATGGCTCGTTTGTGATTTAGATTTTTATCATTTTAAGGAAACCTATTACAGATATGTTTCAAAAATAAAAATAGTATTGGTCAATTTATTGATTAATATATTGATTATTTAATTAGTGCTACGTGACTATAGAATACAGGATAAGCAGGGTGAATTTAAGGGATATATAAATATTTTCTTTAAAGAAAGATGGAAAATAATACTTGGTGGGGGAATAAAAAGACAGTATTTGGACAATCGGTCAGGGTTTGTACTCCTCACCATCCGTGCTAGAATCAAACATACTAATGCCAAGTTCACAGACAAGATACATACCAGACACAGCCTTCCGGGAGATTTCACTGCGTTCCTTGAGCTAGGTTGAGTCGTTGGGCACTGGGGAGTGAAAGTTGCAGTTCTCAATGATAACAACACTCTCAAGTGAAAAGGAGTAAAAAAAAAGTTGTAAAGGAGTGGTGTTTCGAACACAATAGTTCAAGTACCAGCAATCACCCCCAACTCACTGCCTTATCCCCTTTCAATCAACAAACCTGTTTAGCCAAGTGGAGGTTATTTAAAGATTGTTTACAACTAGATAGTTTGCAAACATTTACTTGAATAAAAAAAGGACCATTATATTATGTTTTTTTTGTAATTTGCAGTCTGAGTAGGCTTGTTTGTAGGGTTAGTTTATGGGAATAGGGTGGGGCTACCCTTACTACCTGAACCTATATTTGTGAAATCTAATTTATTGACACTGGAAGTCTATTTCTGTCTGTTCTTTAGTAAAGCCATCGTTAAAGTGAACTATTTTTTAAATGTCTGCTCGGTAGTGATGCTGTCACTCGGGACTGCATGTAGCGATCCCCGTGTTGAAGGAATCAAGCTCTCCCGATTAGCGTTATAACCTGGAGGTCATGGGGTGGGCACTCTCATAGGACTAGCTGATCCCATAAACTAGTTTGGGGCACTATCGCTAGGAGCAGTTCGCAATGAAGTCACAAGAAAAATCTGCATACGTAGACATGAAGTCCGTAGAAAGGGAAGGATGAAGTACATGTAAAATTCGCCATTACTCTTTTGTTATCAACTTGGAGTTTATTTTAAAGAAGGAGTTTAGCTATATTTTCTAGATTTTACATTTTTAACGTGGTTTATTTATAAAATAATGTATTTAGTTACAATTGATTGAATTTGATATAATAATTGATTCATTAACATTCCGCAATAGAAAATATGTTGTGTTCCAGGTGTAACGTTTCGCTTCAAATCTTTTAGATTGCGGCACTAAAACCCGTATCACACGACACTAGCTTAAACTTGAAATCCAGTGTGCTAGCTATCACGTCATCATCTAGCGTCGTGTGAATCACAAAAAGTATATTGGTTTTACCTCTTGGTACTGGCTACCATACTCGTTGTTAGGATAAAACAGGCGCTATTTTCGTACTAGTTCCAACACTAGTCTGTGTAATTCAACCAATCAATGTGCGCTGAAACTATATGTAGAAAAATGATAGAAATGGCGCCTACATGGTTATCGGATGTGATTTTGTTGTTGGCAGAAAATTATTCTAAGCATCCTTGTTAATATAATACCAAATTGCCACAATATGACAATATATTTAATATATATTTAATTAAAAACATGTAATCTAAAAACGACAAACTGTGATCCAGACCTAATTTTAATCTAAATAAATTTGATAGCATGCCAACCTTGGGTGGTTGTTTTTTTAGAATATAAAGTGTGCGTAGGCCTAAAAAAGAACATTCATGTATCAAGGATACTGTACTTGGACACCCATGAGCTTAGGAGCCTCTGAACACATCGTAAATAAATGAATACAAATTTAGGGAAATACTAAACGTTAGCGACTATTATTTCCTCTTCCCAGCCAGTCCTGTGTCCATATTCTTTTCCTACGCTCTCTCTCATAATTTTAAATATCATTATTAATAATTAAAGCAGCTGCTGCACCCAAAATTAATCTCTGGCGTTCGATAAATATTTGCACTAGAACCTAGTACCAAACTAGTGATGGGCAGAATTGGATGAATAGAATCGATTCATTCGATTATTCTGAATAATCGATTCTTTCAAAATCATTCAAATGAGAAAAACATTCGAATTAAAACAGTAGCTGACTTGATGCGAGCTGGCCGATTCATTCTCTTACCCCACCCTTGCCGGAAGTGCAGAGGAAAATCGACCTTATGATTATGAATGTTTCCATGCTATCTCTATACAGGTCTTCATTTCTATTAGGTTCATTTTCAATAAATAGTCCCATTGCTACACACTAATCGACCTTACGCATTCGAATGATTCTTAGGCTAATCTAATACAAATTTTAAGTGGTTGTACAGTTTACAATCGAATAACAACCAAAAATAATTCGAATGAAAATTACAAAATGATTCGATTATTTTGCTACATTACTACGTGGATTGTTCTTTTTCATTTCCTTAAAATTTTACCTTAATCGCATATAGCACGAATGGTTTGAGAGATAATTATTTTAACGTTGACTTAAATTTATTAAGTAGATAAGTATATACTTTTTATGTATTGAATAAAACATTGCCCGGCGTAATATTCAGATCGTATTATAATTTTATTCACCAAAATAATTTTACGATTGTAAGCTTATATATTTTTGTTATGTTTAAGGAATATTAAAGGGTAAATTATTTCGACTCTTTTAACCACAAAGGGAAACGTATGTTCCTTATTTAATTATCAATCGTACGCAAAAGTATTTATAATAATTGCGAGCTACTTATTTGAGAAATGCGTTCACTTTTTCACTGTATAGTATTTTGTTGTGCCTGTACTTTGATCTTTGACACTGTCACAAGGAACTAAATGCAGTAATAGAAAAATGTTGATAAGCTGCAAACGCAAAATAATGCGTGCTGGGAGATCCGATAGCAGGTTAAAGAGAATAGTAGCACAAAGCAAAATGAGCAACTAGTAACTACTTTTAGAAGTAGTAAATATTCGATTATTACCGACTCTTCACTACTTCTCAAAATCACTCGAATGATTCTTTTGATTAATTCGATTATTTTTCAAAGAATTGAATGATTATTCGATTCTTAAAATCATTCGATTATGCCCATCACTATACCAAACTAGCAACGTGTGAATACTCTAGTCCAATTTCTATTGTACTAGCTAGTATACAGATATCTAGGTGCTAACTAGCACACTTGATTTCTAGTACAGGCAAGTGTCGTGTGATAGTAGCTTAACGCCGTGAGCGCTAGCGATGTGGTTCTACTTGCCAACATTAAAGTGGCATTTCTATACTTATACCTTTTCTCTGCTGGAGGCTGTGGGTATGGTGTATACATTCTCTTGCCTAGCTATTCTTTATGTGCACCATGTCTTGCTGTCCGCCCTAGCTATACGCATATTTTCATTAATGGGATCGGGATGAGGAAGGTATATTTTGAAGGAAACGTACTTGAATCTACGTGAAGGAAGATAAGGAAATTATTTTTTGTTATTACTTCTGTAAAACTGCATGATATTTGAATCCCTGCCTCTCCATTATCCGGAAGCCATAAAAGTCGAGAATGTTGACTTTGTCCACCAGCCCACCATCTTGAGTTCCACGTAATAAAGGCGAGATCTACTAAATTTATAAAGCTCTGTCTTGACCTCTCGGTATGTAACGGGCAGGCAATATCGTAATGCGCAATGATTAAGCCACACTGTTTTTAATGGAAGTTTTATCTGCTTTATAAAAAAATAAAGCGCACAGCTTAAAAGAGATGGCTTTTGAATTAAACTAATAATTTGAATGATCAGAACGTGACTCGACCTTTTTTTTATCTATTAACCTATTACGTATGATCATAAACAAGTTACTTTAAAAACTTTTATTTTCCTTAGAAACAACCTTTTTTATTTTATAACAATTCAGTCTACATTAATACTATTTTCTTAGAGCAATTTCATTTTAAGTTAAGGTCTCCATTTGTAAGGTCATTTAACGTTCTCTTTTTAAAAGAAATTACTATATTAGAAGACAACTTAAAAACTAACTAACCCCATTGCACACCCAATCCTAGCTTTGAGGTATTTTTAAATTGTATGGTCAGGTTTAATAACTAATACCGTCTAATATTGCAAACCCAGAATGCCGGTACTCACTAAAGTGAGCTACAGTACCCGTAATTTTGGGAGCTAAGAAGAATACGATGGGGAACTTTTAAAACTATATTCAAGAGTGAAATTTATTAACTTAAGTGAGATTACTTGTAGTTTTGGGAGTCTATAAGAAGAAAAATTATTTAATAGGGAGCAATGAGAACTGTTATGTCAACGGACGTGTGTCCTAACCACGCGCAGGAGACTGACCCTGGGTCCCGTTAGATCTGGTGGTGACCTCGCATACTACACATCCATCTTCTCTAATAAGTCTAACGCACTCATCAAACGTTGTTTACTAACAATATTTATGATTATAAATCTAACTGAAATCCATGAGTTTTAATTAGCACAGCAATAAACTTGGTACACCTTTGTTTAGTAGTGAGTGTATTTAATGTATAATATATAGTAGTAGTATTTTTGCAAGTTTAGCAATTCAGACGTTGAGGGGGTACAAACATTCTCCCCAGTCTGGTTGTCTTTGTCGTTGACGGTGTCGACTCAGCTTGACAGGATTTTGTCAGGACCGGTGACAGGGTCCTTATTGGTGATGTGTGTAGAGTTGGTATGAGATGTTGTCCGTTGAGACGTAAGTTTATGTCCTGTGACCTGGACATCGTAGGAGCGGGGCTCCATTCGGTGTTCCACCACGTTTCTATACCACTGCAGGCCAGCTATCCAAACTCTTTCTCCTGGTGTACAAGCGTTCAAGCTGCGTGCTCGATGTACTCTGTCATAATATGTTTGATTGGATTGTTGATGCTTCTCCCGCACCTCCCTCTGATGGTGTACATTCAGCCACTGTGGCTGTAATCTGATTGGTGTGGCTGGTAGTGTGCTGCGTAGCTGTCGTCCCATTAGGAGTTGGGCTAAGCTGGCACCTGCTTTTGTTGAGGTTGTTCTGTATGCCAGGAGTTCCAAGTAGGGCTCCTCTTCTTCTAGAAGGATGTTTTTCACTATTTTAAACCCTGCCTCTGCTAGTCAATTTGCTCGGGGAAAGTAAGGACTGCTGGTAATGTGGTTGAACCCATAATCCTCCACAAATTTGTCAAATTATACAGAGGTTTGTCAGACGCTGGCTCAAGAGGAATGCCGTGTCATGCAAACACTCCTTTAAGGTGCCCAATGACCTCTGCTGATGAAGTTGATCGAAGCTGTGCTATCTCTGGGTACCATGAATAGCTATCTATCTCAACCAGTTTATATTTTACTGCAGCATGACAAATGTCAGCCGCAAAAGTTGCCTAGGGTCCTGGAGCTGATGGTGATGGCATGAAAGGTTGCACCGGATTTGAGCTTCTCTCCAGTCACTTTGCACACTTGTCCATCAAGTTTTGAATATGACCCGTTTTTCCTGGCCCCCAGACTGTCAACCGTGCCCTTTCTCTACACTTGGCTATTGCCTGGTTTTCTTCATATATATGCTTTGGTATGAACACCCGTAGGGATTATGGTATTTGAAGACGATTTCATTTCGCTATCACGTTGACAATTAGCGCTAAAGACCCTCTCTTTGCCCAAAATAGTCGTATTTCTGGTTTTATGTGTTGTCTGCTTAGCCAGCCCCTATGGATGTACTTTTTTAATCGTTGTACTATAGTATCTATCTCTTGTGCCTCACGAAACTGTTGGAGCCACCGGTCATAGATAGGGAGGTCGGAAAAAATGTGTAAAACAAATCTTTCCAATGCTTCCTGATGCAGGATGTCTAAGCCTGGTTCGTTCGACTCTACTGGGGCTCTGGAGAACGCATCAGCTGCTTGAATACACCGTCTTTGTGCAGATTCAACTCTATAATCAAACTGTAAGAGTCTCATACGAAGTGATTGGTTACGCGCCGTAGAATCTGAAATTAACCTCTGACCTGATAATGACCCTAGGGGGCTTAAGGTCTGTACACAGCATAAATTGTTTGCCTAGAAGGAATCTTTCAAATATTTCTGATGCCCATGTTATGGCAAGAGGTTCTTTATCTATTTGTGCATAGTGAGTTTCTTTAGCAGACATGGCTCTGGGTGCATAGCTAACTGGGTGCCATGACTCATCATCTGGATTTTGTTTGAGAAGAGCCCGTAAGCCAAAATGAAGAAGCATCTTTTGTAGGTCAAAGTGTGCCAACACCTGAGTGGATGTGAGCAATCGCTTTATTTAGTTGAATGCTCATGGATGAACTGGAGTCCAGAGGAATTTTGTGTTGGTGCGAAGAAGTTCCCGAAGATATTTTGTTTTATCGGTAAGATTGGGTGCAAATTTCAGCAAGTGATTTTCCATCCCTAAGAATCGACGGACTTAATCAATGGATTTTTGCTCTAATAGCTCTAGAATAATTGCAGCTATATGTGCTTGGTCAATCTCTGCACTTGCCGAAGGCGTAGGAGACGTGTACGCTCTCTAGATCCCTGAACAAACAACTGCCTGATGACTTCTCACTTTTGCTTGGCAGATGCGTGTTATTAAATGTTCTAGTGCTATGTCTGGGTCCATCTTTAATGCCTCTGACAAAATATTGTTTATGACGCCTTTAATTAAATTAAATTTTATCATGTACTAGACAATCCCGCACGGCGTCACACGTGACCCTTCAAAAATTTGTTAAAAATAGCCTAATTGAAAAGATAATTAGAGATTAAAAATTCTGATTCGAGGCGCATTCGGGCCCCCTTCCACCCACCTATGTTAAAAATTTCAGATCTTTGCATCTCGTATATTTGGCTGGGCATCACACAAAAACAAACAAACAAACACACACACAGAAAAACACTTCCTTTTTTATTATTATGTATTATAGTGTAGACATCACGACAATTTTTATTTTGTTATACTCTTCATAACTTTAAAACCAATGTACCGATTTGAATAATTAAAAAGTAATTTACTCCTACGTAAACAGCCTAAATGATTAAATAATTGATTTGGATAAGGATTCATATCATGATACGGATATAATCACTTTTTGTTCGCATCCGTGTTTTAGTTGACTAATTTCAACAAAAAACTTTTATTGTAACATAACTATAATAATTACATATATTGTCCCGCAGACTTTTTTGTTCACATTAGTGAGAACGTTCAATATGTATGGTATTTTTTTTTATGTAATACCAATAGTTTTTGCAGCGCACGCGGAGAAAGCACATTTNCTTTTTGTTCGCATCCGTGTTTTAGTTGACTAATTTCAACAAAAAACTTTTATTGTAACATAACTATAATAATTACATATATTGTCCCGCAGACTTTTTTGTTCACATTAGTGAGAACGTTCAATATGTATGGTATTTTTTTTTATGTAATACCAATAGTTTTTGCAGCGCACGCGGAGAAAGCACATTTTTAGGCAATTTTTAATACCTTGTGTAAAACTATCGACATTTTTATGAGGAATAAATTAAATTTTCAAAATAAAATATAGCCTATGCTACTCGCTGTTAATGTAGCTTTATATTGGTGAAAGAATTTTTAAAATAGGTCCAGTAGTTTTTGAGTTTATCCATTACAAACAAAAAAACAAAAAACAAATCTTTCCTTTTTATAATATTAGTGTAGATTATCCATTACAAACAAAAAACAAAAAAATCAAAGCTTTCCTCTTTATAATATTAGTGTAGATTATCCATTACAAACAAAAACAAAAAAATCAAATCTTTCCTCTTTATAATATTAGTGTAGATTTCTCGAGTGCTCCCTACTCGCAGGTTTGGACTAACGACCGTGCAGCCGTCACAAATGCATCCGCCGATTCGTAATTCAGTTGAATGCGTCGGAGGAATTTGATTCTTTTGTAAATCAAATTATTTTTCTTTCTAAGATGATTCTCAAATTTGTATTTAAAAAAAAAAGTGTCAAAAGTTGAGGCATCACTTTGTGAAAAGTGAAAGGTGGAAGGATTCCTATGCTGTACTCATAAGTTAAGCTGCGCAACCGTTCCAGAACCCGGAGCACCGAGCATGTTATTGTCCTTCCCAATGTCAGCTGCAAACTTATTCTCGAGCATCTCACAATATCGGCTGAGCAACTGTTCGCAAGTCCCTCGCAAGGTCAGCTACGTAATTGTTTCCGAGCACCCCGATGCATATCGTACAAACAAAGATAAAATTAACAAATATAATTAAACAAATTAAAAAAATTGTAATTCCTATATTTATTCTGTTTATTCAAGTCAGTGTTAACGATATCCATAATTTACCTAATACTTTCTTTTACTGTTTCACACAAATACGACCTAGTCATATTCGGGCCGGGTAATATACAGATCTAATGCATGTTATTACATTAAAGTTTAAGTTTACATTACAATATTTTACAATATTAATATCAAAGCTACAATGTAATTTATAATTTAACAATCGAGATCTCTGGTTTAATTGAGCAGAGCTCTAGGTGGAGATCCAACAAATTTAATTTTAGAATTTTATTTAATGTCGGACGGTAATAGTATATTGAAATAGATACAATACAAGACTATTAGGTATTTGAGGACATTTTACTGTAAGAGAGGCTAATAAATAAACAGTCAATGTGCATTTATAAGATTTACGAAAACTAGATCTGAGAGTGAATCTATTAACTTTGAGATAACTTGTAGTTTTGGGAGTATATAAGAAAACAAATGATATAGTGGGGAACTATGAAAATAAGATTCGATAGTGAAATTACTAACTTAAGTGAGATTACTTGTAGTAGTGGGAGTCCATCGGTTGTGGTTGATCGAGATTGGCCTACAAGAGCGTGTGACTCTGTATCTTGAAACGATCTGGAATGAAATCGTGCCAGATGTGATGGGGTTATCGCCTCACACACAAGATTAACGTTGCATCAGCCAAAGTTTCATTCCATAGGGCGGAAGGAGAAAGAGTAAAGTGCACAGTACAAATTGTGTCAACTCATTTCTTTTTATTTATATGATTATAGCTCTATTGGGGAAACTATTTCATTGCTGAATCATAAACATTTGTTATGAACTCATTAGGTTTAGCTTTTCTTCTTTCTCTCATCCCTCCAATCAGTCCCGGCTTGTCCAAAGGTCCTTAGGAGTACTTTCCGACCAAAAGTAATTTTTTAGCGTCTAAAGAATTATTTAAATTAAATATTAAATAATCTATAATTATTATTCGGACTTATGTGCTGGGGGTCTGGGGTTCAATCCTCGGTACCGGCACAGATTTATCTGATTACCAAACCCTTCCTTCACCTCTGACAAGACGTGTATTAATCACAACT
>CABEEJ010008841.1:0-21711 GCA_901482245.1 Timema douglasi
TTTCAATTGTTCATATTTTCTATTTTTTTCTTTTTTGAAGTTTTGAACCCTCTTATTTTGGACGGTAGATCCAAATTATGGTTCAAGAGAAACAAATCCATGTTATGTAATTAGTACATAATCTTAGAGCTTGAAAATCTGGTAAGACGTGGTTCTAAAATAAAGTAATAACACATATAGGCCCCTATATAATAATATATATAAAATATATTGATCAGTACTGGAAGGAATCTAGTCAAAGTCCTGTCGACTTGTGGTCGACCACTCTGGCCATTTAGCCAAGATTATGCGGCAACTTATACCATTTTATTTTTTAGGATTCGCCACATTTTAAGGTGGTATGGATTACGAGTTAAAGACAGTATTTTTTGCAATTATTGTAAAAGAAAAATCGGCAAAATAAATAAAATATTTCTCCTGTAGAAACAATATTCTACTTTTTTTTTTAACATAGTGACCTAAATAATTCTTGAATATTTGTTGAGGGTGTCATAGAATTTGATATAATAATTTTTCTCTTATTTTAAAAATGTTATCAACAAATTATATTGATGACAAATATTCAAATTATATTGATTACAAATATTCAAGAACTGTAGAGATTACTATTTTTATAAAATTAAACTCTTTGTTTATACTGTATGAACATTTTATTTATTTTGCCGAACAAAACCATTTGCACTGGCCTTAGTTTCTACCCTTCCATCCCACCTTAAGACTATAATTTCTATCCAAATTCACCCTAATTTCAAATTTGCTGTGTGGTCATTATCATATAAATAGAATCCTATCCTGGACCTCCATCTAATGTTGTTTATAGAGATCACCCCCAACTCCTCAACATACACCCTCTCCAAGCCCCCATGAGTGGAATAATAGGGCATTTAACCTTAGTGATTCTCCGGAACGATACATTTCCCATTGGTACCAAGAATGGTATATTACAGGGGCACTTTGAACATGGAAGTTCTCTTCAAACACTTGTAAATTCTACACACACAAATCGGTTAGCATAAAATCACCATAACACACACCGCATAGTAATAAGATAGATGCTGCCACCATAAGAGTTTATCATTAAAAGTTTACTAAACATTTTAGAGCAGTCTCTTACGTCCTATGTGAGGGGAAATTTAGTGATTCATTGAGAATGTGCAGGTGAAATTAACTTATTGGAAGATGGCAAACACTTGTTCAATTAATTTTAAATAACTAGCAAAACTTAGAAGATCAAAGTCCTCTATAGGTTACGGATGTAGCAGCATCAAAAACCTTATTATTATTATTATTATTATTATTATTATTATTAGCACCGCGTCTTACTACACGTTTGGGTTATACGCACTTACGCTAATGTGTAATGAATGGTAGGGTGATTGTGAGATGAAATGGAGGACCTACAGTTTAACGTGGAATCCGAACCACGGTGGAGGTCTGGCATTCCCCACAGTCTCAAGATGTCTTGTCAGAGGTGAAAGAAGGGTTTGGTAATCAGATAAAGATGTGCCGGGACCGAGGATTGAACCCCGGCCACCAGCACAGAAGGCAAAAACCTTATCCATACATTTTAAAACGACATTTGGACACGGGAATCGAACCCGAGGTTCTTGACTTGGAACGCCAATGCTCTACCACTGCACTATTCACTATTCGTCTCGTTAATGATTTTCATTCTTAAATCATATTATATACAAACACATTATTTGATTTAAATATATATAAATTGTTAGCAGCGCGTCTTACTAACTGTTTATATTATACACATATGTACTAATTACGCTAATGAGTTAGAGATGAAGAAGACTGAACTTTAATGAAGTGTACCCCCACTTTCCTGGAGGAAGAGTGGAAAACCATTTAGTAAAAACCACCCTCAGTACACCCGATTGGGATTTGAACCCCGATATCTCGTCAACGGTAGTATAGTCTATTGTGAGAGTGACACCTTAGAACATGCGGTTATCGAAGCATGTTTTAATCTAAATAGAAATTATCTAGTTCTTCTTTCTTCGAAACATCAACCTAAGATGTCACTCATCATTTACTCCATTCAATCCCTCTCTCTATAACCACTCTCTGATTACCAAACCCTTCCTTCAGCTCTGACAAGACATCTTGTAAATGTGGGGAATGCCAGGCCTCCACCGTGGTTCGGATTCCACGTTAAACTGTAGGTCCTCCATTTCATCTCACAATCACCCTACCATTACACATTAGCGTAAGTGCGTATAACCCAAACGTGTAGTAAGACGCGGTGCTAATAATAATAATAATAATAATAATAATAATATAACCACTCGATCCAAATATGATCCAATAACACCCACACGTGACAAGAGTTGGTTTTTGAACGGCGAGCTAGAGAGAAGTCGGAACAACGCGCCACGTCATAGTAGCTCTCCCAATATTCGTGGGGGGATTGGATGACGTCACATTCTGACCCAGAATGTTCCTGATGCTAGATTTGGATGTTGTATAAAACAGCCACCTGACAGTCGACATGCGTTTCCTCTTCTTATTTCCTCCCTTTGTTCGCCTTACCTAAGGTCTCCTCTATACTTCTGTGGGACAACTATTTAATTCAACACCCCGGAAGTTGCAATATTAAAGAACTCCTGGGGGGATATTTCGTTTGAGGAGCTAATTCGTAAGCTCGTACGCTTAAGTATTAATTACGCTAATGGGCTAGGAGTTGGGAAGGTTTAATATACATGAAGTGAACCTACATTTGCTTGGAGAGAGAATGGAAAACTATTTAGGAAACACTTATATCGATTCACCCAAGTGAGATTAAAACCTCGATCTCCCCGTCCTCACCTGTTTAGCTCAACACTAAACTAGCACGTTAGCTAACTACGCAGGTCAATTAAAGAAAAATGTATACATGTTTATATCTTTAATTCTAGTATATTGCGTTTCAGCCTAAAATTCATAAAATAATACATGTTGATATTTGTAATATTTCAGTCAAAATTATTTTTTGGATTCATACTTTATTATTTACATTCATATTAATTTTTTTAGTAAATAATGATAGAAATTTATTGAAGTTAAGTATAATGTATGACCTTATGTGTTGATTTTGGATAAGGCCTTTTTTGTTAGCGAATTTGCTTATGTGAGTGTGTTTGTCAAATGCACATGTTGTTCCCTGTCCCTTTTGGACTTGAGAAATATTTTGTATTGATGTAACGTTAACTTTTTGTAAGAATAGTGGCAATTTGTAATTTAAAGAAAATATTAATTCTCTATTAGTCTCTCTCGTTAAGAAATGTTGTCTCGTTTTGCTCTAGGTACTTACAAATATGTTTGGTAGTTTAATAATCGTATTTATATCTGATATACTATTAGAAGGTATTAAAATATGATTTAATGTAGTTTTACGTTTTGTTTCCGTTACTTTGGTACTAAAACTATAAATTTACACAATATAATGTATAATTAATGTACCTACGGGACTTAATTTTTACTGCCCGGTCTAATTTAGTAAGGCCGTTTAAGTTTTTACTCCATTTTGGAATGTTTCTCTGTTAATATATTATCTAATTGTTTATTCTATTAAACTTATTTCTCAACTACTAATAAATAATGACTTATCACTTAAAACACAAAACCATCCACGTTTAATGACAAACAGAACTTCAGAAAACAGGATAAACAGTTTCCTAAACTTAATATTATTAGCTAATTTTGCTTTACTATTTGAATTCCCAGTTTATTGATCTTAACCTAACTTTGATTTCGGCTGGGCTCCTGCAAGCTAATTCTTTCTTTTTATTTCTTACCTACTATGCCATTAAAAAAACTGATTACCTGCACTGAAATTCTGCCATTTTATGTTGTTTTTTGTTCCATCTATATGAGCCCAAGCTGCCCTTTTCTATAATTATATCAAAAAAAGGGCTAAAACCTCTTCACTAAATAAATATTACTATTGGATTAGATTCTATTTGTGTTTTGTTTTTCTTCTTTACTATTATTATCTATTAAATCTATTTCGTTGTAAATAATTGTACACACAAGCACTCTATCTATTATTTAGCAATATTTGTGATATATCTTTGTGATATGTATTTTTTCAGTTCTAGTCTGTTAGAGTTCTCGACTGCTGGCTAGCACTTTAATAAATAAAAATGAAAAAAAATTAATAATAACGTATTTTACTTTACTAACGTGTATAGGCTTCGCTTTTTTAATTAATATGTTTAACACACAGGTTATATTAAAATATCGGAAAATGTTATAAAGAGTAGGTTAAAGTATGTACACATGCATTGACCACATTATATTTATTACATAGACCAGTATACTTTAAATACATTGAATTTTGAAGCTGAAATGAATAATCTATAAATTAATTTCAGGTTTGTTTAATCATATTATTAACATGTGAAACAATTTTCAGAACTTTTAAAAGTAACTGGAGTCTGTGTTTAAAAGTTCCACTTGTCACCCACCATAAATACTAAAGATAAAACAGATATATACTGAAAAAAAAAAGTCATTTGAATAATATGCTATCACAAACAATCATATTAAAATAACATACTGAAAGTCAAATAATCTCAAAATGTTTTACTTTTGTTCACCAGAAAGTTTCTCTTTTTTTTTTTTTTTGCACTCATAATGTTGAAAATGAGCTAAATCATTCCCCAAGAATCCCTAAAACTCTCCTAGAATCTTTTCTTGAAAGGTTTGAAATCTTCCCGATTACTGTGGGGACATTCTTCCCCGATCGATGTCTTTTCCATCCCAGTAGTCCTCTCTTGAAGAAACTTCGTACTTCATGCACCGAAATGGAAATGGTTGTCTGGACAAAAGAAGGTCTCTATAGTGCTCTACATCAACGGAAACGATGGCAATCGTAATTGATCTCAACTCTGTTATAGAGTTAAAACTTGATCCTTATGATATTTCTAGAGGAAATTTAAAATCTTTATTGTAGGAGACCTATATTTTACTAAAATAGATTTTATTTTATAGGATATTATCATCGCTATAGAAGGGACACATTTTTTTCTACTTTCTAAAATATAGGAAATATTGTGAAAGTATTGAGGCAATAATAAAATATTCCGTGATCGTGACTTTAAATTAAATATTATATATCTCTAATCTGTAAATGTGTTTTTTTGAAGGCCATCTTTATGTATGAATGTATATATCGAGTCAAATAGATGGGTAGATACAGATTGATTTAATTAGGAAGGACTTGATGACAGTTATAAAAGTTACTAATGCAATTTTCATGTAATTATTAACACAATAAGTCATATTATCTGCAACTGTCACTTTTCATAAATACTATAAATATATATTTAAAAATACGCTAGTAATGTATTAAAATCTTATTAATGTTGTCCACCAAAAAAGTGTTTATTATCTAAATATTCCTATCGGAATCCTACAATGGGTAGGACTGCACATGTATATTGGGTCTACATATAGCCAAACAAATTTTTATCAAATTTGATATTTTATCTCACTGTACTGTACTGTACTGTACTGTATGGATATTTAATATTAATTTACCAAATGTAACAAAAAATAGACAAAGAAACGTGTTTTTTTAATGGCATTAGAATTAAGAGGGTCTGGACCAAAGTATTAATATTCTCATTCTATGAACAAATGTGCCAGTAGTGATTTCTGATAGAATACCCCATGAACTAAAAGTTATTTTTTATAGTCAGTCAATACCTTGAGGATCGCTAATATCGACACATACTTTATAAAATCTTTAAATATAAATATAAAAATAAATAGACGTTTAAATAATGAGTAGGGGCCTATATCGCATCTAAATATATTAAGAGTTATCATGTTTTTGATCCAAACTCCTCACTTTTGTTTAAGTTTTACTTATTTAAAACACTATTTTAAGTAGGCCTAGTCGTGGTGCAGTTGTTGCCATAGGTTTAACGTACCTAAATATAACAAAATGGTGTACGTATTTAGAACGAGTTTATTAAAATGCATACTATTATCTCAACTTCATAAATGGTTTAGCCAATTTTATTATTATTTTATGTATAAAGGAAATGTACTTACCACAGGAATAAAACTTCTCCTTACTATATAAATTAGGACTACTTTACAAAAATAAACTGCTCCTAACTACCTTCAATTCAAATTCGAGTACATTTATTCTAAATCGCCATCTCTATTACATGAGCTTAAATATGTGAAAATGACAAAATGGATAGTAAGACGCACTCCATAGTTTATTCAGAAAGTAACTAATTTTATTTCAAAACTTTAAGTGCATTTCAGTACTTTATAGAAAAATAGATTAATTTTATAAGTAAATAGGGAGATATCAAAGATCAAAATATACTCGATATAGAGATAAAATTATCACTCCCGGTTAAAACTCTTAAAAAAAGTTAAAAATCTATGGGTGCCTGTCACATGAAGTAAAAACCGAGGTAGGCTATATTGAAGTTACGGAATTACAAATTATTTGCATTATTTTAAACAAATGTTCATATGGCTTTAACCTATTCTTATACATATGTGCACATTATGGGGGGGGGTAAATTTCTAAACCCACCTGTTTTTAATGTTTCTTATTTTAACCAAATATCAATTTTAATTTCCTGAACTGATAACTCATTTTTGCAAAATATGAATTTTTTGAAAATCGCTCTAAAGATTTTGTTCATAACTGGTATTGGGGGATTATTTTAAATGATCAATAATTATATATAGTAATATTTCTAAATTAAATTTATTATTATTATTATTATTATTATTATTATCACCACGTTTTGCTACCCGTTCGGGTTGTACGCACTTACGCTATTGTGTAATGGTAGGGTGATTGTGAGATGAAATGGAGGACCTACAGTTTAACGAGGAATCCGAACCACGGTGAAGGCCTGGCACTCCCCACATTCACAAGATGTCTTGTAAGAGGTGAAGGAAGGGTTTGGTAATCAAATAAATTAATTTAAGGTTAGGTAGTTTACATTAGATAAATTATAAGAAATTTGAGATTTTTCGAAATAGGCCTTGAATATTGTGTTCTAAGTGGGTACATGGGAAGAGTTTTTCATGATAAATAAGAATAAACTTTTATTTTTTTACAAACTATAATTAATTTCATGCTTACGAGGGATATTGGGCGTTGAAAGGTAATAAAATAAAATATTCTCAACTTAAGGCGGCCGGCTTTTGGAACGCTGAAATGGGTTATAGAAGTTTATAAAACCCGCTCTATTCAAGAAATGGTTTGTTATGTTAAAATATGGTTCATACCAAAATAAAGGCGAAAAGTATATACCTGTCTCTTTATCATTACAAACCCTACATTTGAAGTTTTATAATTTTAAGAAATAAATTAAATCTAGTCCATTTTCAGAGACGTTTCAGGTGAAATGTTAAAGTTTTAATATCAAAGTATATAAACCTCATCAACTGTTTCCTGCTTGGGGCCGTGTCAGTTTAGTAAAACGCCTCCATAATCCTCTATACTTCCACCATTCTTTATCCTTTAATTGATTCCTTACTCTTCTATCACTTGCAGACTTTCTGTTATCTGCTTCTCCCACCTACATCTTTAGAGTACTAAAGGTTAGTGATGCGCATTACAAGTTGCCTACCTAATGAGCTCTGTTTCACCTCTCCTACTCAATCCTGATCTCCACCAAGTGTTTCAGACACCGACCTACTAAGCCTGTTGTGGCCTACACCTTAGAAGGGGGGCTGCCACTTCTAGGTCCTCTTGGTGATAACCTTCCCTAACTGATGTATATGGGTGATGATGATGATGACTTAGCTCATCACCGCCAACCCTCTCACTCCCAGCCCACCCAGCGGGGAGCCAACTGATCAGACCCTGTACCAAGCTGGTTGACCAGTCTATCAACCCTCTCACCCCCAGCCCACCCAGCTGGGAGCCAACTGGCCAGACCCTGTACCAAGCTTGTTGACCAGTCTAACAACCCTTTCACTCCCAGCCCACCAAGCTGGTAGCCAACTGGCCAGGCCCTGTACCAAGCTTGTTGACCAGTCTAACAAACCTCTCACTCCCAGCCCACCCGGCTGGTAGCCAACTGATCAGACCCTGTACCAAGCTTGTTGACCAGTCTATCAACCCTCTCACTCCCAGCCCACCCAGCTGTTAGCCAACTTACCAGACCCTGTCCCAAGCCTGTTGACCAGTCTATCAACCCTCTCACTCCCAGCCCACCCAGCTGGTAGAAAATTGACCAGACCCTGTCCCAAGCCTGTTGACCAGTCTATCAACCCTCTCACTCCCAGCCCACCTAGCTGGTAGCCAACTGTCCAGACCCTGTACCAAGCCTGTTGACCAGTCTATCAACCTCTCACTCCCAGCCCACCCAGCTGGTAGCCAACTGACCAGACCCTGTACCAAACTTGTTGACCAGTCTATCAACCCTCTCACTCCCAGCCCACCCAGCTGGGAGCCAACTGACCAGACCCTGTACCAAACTTGTTGACCAGTCTATCAACCCTCTCACTCCCAGCCCACCCATCTGGGAGCCAACTGACCAGACCCTGTACCAAACTTGTTGACCAGTCTATCAACCCTCTCACTCCCAGCCCACCCAGCTGGTAACCAACTGCGAAGACCCTGTACCAAACTTGTTGACCAGTCAATCAACCCTCTCACTCCCAGCCCACCCAGCTGGTAGCCAACTGACCAGACCCTGTCCCAAGCCTGTTGACCAGTCTATCGACCCTCTCACTCCCAGCCCACCCAGCTGTGAGCCAACTGACCAGACCCTGTTCCAAGCTTGTTGACCAGCCTATCGACCCTCTCACTCCCAGCCCACCCAGCTGGGAGCCAACTGACCAGACCCTGTACCAAGCTTGTTGACCAGTCAATCAACCCTCTCACTCCCAGCCCACCTAGCTGGTAGCCAACTGACCAGACCTTGTACCAAGCCTGTTGACCAGTCTATCAACCTCTCACTCCCAGCCCACCCAGCTGGTAGCCAACTGACCAGACCCTGTACCAAACTTGTTGACCAGTCTATCAACCCTCTCACTCCCAGCCCACCCAGCTGGGAGCCAACTGACCAGACCCTGTCCCAAGCCTGTTGACCAGTCTATCGACCCTCTCACTCCCAGCCCACCCAGCTGGGAGCCAACTGACCAGACCCTGTTCCAAGCTTGTTGACCAGCCTATCGACCCTCTCACTCCCAGCCCACCCAGCTGGGAGCACACTGACCAGACCCTGTTCCAATCTGGTTGACCAGTCTACCAACCCTCTCACTCCCAGCCCACCTAGCTGGTAGCCAACTGACCAGACCTTGTACCAAGCCTGTTGACCAGTCTATCAACCTCTCACTCCCAGCCCACCCAGCTGGTAGCCAACTGACCAGACCCTGTACCAATCTGGTTGACCAGTCTACCAACCCTCTCACTCCCAGCCCACCCAGCTGGGAGCCAACTGACCAGACCCTGTACCAAGCTTGTTGACCAATCTATCAACCCTCTCACTCCCAGCCCACCCAGCTTAGATCCAACTGACCAGACCCTGTACCAAGCTTGTTGACCAGTCTATCAACCTTCTAACTCCCAGCCCACCTAGCTGGTAGCCAACTGTCCAGACCCTGTACCAAGCCTGTTGACCAGTCTATCAACCTCTCACTCCCAGCCCACCTAGCTGGTAGCCAACTGACCAGACCTTGTACCAAGCCTGTTGACCAGTCTATCAACCTCTCACTCCCAGCCCACCCAGCTGGTAGCCAACTGACCAGACCCTGTACCAATCTGGTTGACCAGTCTACCAACCCTCTCACTCCCAGCCCACCCAGCTGGGAGCCAACTGACCAGACCCTGTACCAAGCTTGTTGACCAATCTATCAACCCTCTCACTCCCAGCCCACCCAGCTTAGATCCAACTGACCAGACCCTGTACCAAGCTTGTTGACCAGTCTATCAACCTTCTAACTCCCAGCCCACCCAGCTGAGTGGGTTGGGAGTGAGAGGATTGGTGATGATGAGCTAAGTCATAATCAACACCCGCAGCCTCAGTGACAGTAGCCCTGTGGCTTCTTTGACTGGTGTTGATTGTCAGAAATCTGCTGTGAGCTGTCATTCAGCACCAAAGGAACCATGGAGCTACTGTAGGCAAGGTCACCACCAAGAGAAGGTGTACCTAAGGACATAAAAGCGGCAGCCCTACTACTCAAGTGTAGGCCACGACAGTCTTAGTAAGCCGATGGTCGAAACAAACCAAAATAATATTAATATAAAGTAAAATATCTGTTAAATTTTTGTTGGAAACTTATGTCTAGCCTTTCTCAAACAATTAAAGTCATATTTAGATAGTATAGATATTTGAGAATTAAAGTTTTAAAACTTCCATTGAAATAAGAAGTGTTGAGGTGTGAGGATATGTCATTTCAAACAGACGTTGCCCTTAATTATAAACAATCACGTTGTAACATAAGAATATAACCCGACATATATTTTCAGCCTTTAAATTTATCACATTAAATTCTCATGTGTTGGTGTTACTGTAAATCTAAATTTAATACAAAATTGTTTGTGAGTCGTCCTTAACATTTATTGATTGATAATTTAATCCAATTTTCATATACACTGGGTATAAGTTAGGAATAATAGTAAATCACCAAAAATAAACTGTGTACAAGTAGAAACAAATAATTAAACTGTTATGATCAAGTTTTTCTCAATATATCTATCTGTAAGGTTCAGTAGGATTCTGGATAGAATAAAACCATATGAAAATTAAGTTAAAAATAAATACAGTACTACGTCAAGTTTTATGTTCTTTCAATGTCACATTAATTAATAGGTATTATCAATACATATACAATAATAATAATATAATATTTATTTTTATTTATGAGGTAGTTAACGTGCACTCGCTAAATCGACTAATTATATTAGGACACGATAATTTCTATGAGTGAAAGGGTCTACCATTTTTGGCCAGGAAAGGTATTTTCACATCTTCCAGGGTTCTTTCAAATACCGGGATTGATATGGGACCGACAGATTTTACTTCTCCTCCGAAAGGAGATATGCTTACGTATTTTCGTCACTCACGAACATCGGGTCCTGAGGCGAACACTTTACCACAATACCACTGAGGTCGACAATAATAATATTGTAAAGTGCTGATCGCAAAAAAAAAAAAAAAATCGTTTATATCTTATAAACTGTTTTCCATCATCTCTCGCTACTCGTTCGAACTATCCACATATCTATGCCAATAGAGCAAGGTTAAAGAAGCAGTAAATGTATCCACATTTGCGTGAACAAATGGCGAGACAATGTTTAGAAACTAAACCCCCTCACTACAGCCTTGTGAAGAAGGTGAATGTTTAAGTAATTTCTAAAGATTAAAATCTAGGGATGATGTTTATCCATATTTAGGAAAATGGGACCACCTCTGCCACGAGCGTAAAAACCATAATCCTACTCAATTTCAGATCACTTAAGTTGGCCCCCACACCCCCTCAAAATTTAAATTTAAATATACCACCGTTTTGCACTTAAGTATAAATTTTGCACCCTAGCCCAAGAGACGGTACGACTGTTTAGGGGTGTCCAAGTTAGGAGTAACCTCCCACCCCCACTATCAAAATGTTGGAGGTAAAACGGTGCAAAACGGTGGTATATTTACATTTTAATTTTGAGGGGGTCGGGTGGCTGACTTAAGTGATCTTTATATTTCCCCATTCGTAGGTTCTCAGACCCGCTAGCATTGTGTGCGACTGTCTGGACGACCGCCAAGAGAGAGGGTCTGTAACAGACGGCGGTGGGTCTGTAGTAATCGCCGGGGTAGTCATGATGATGACTCAATGTGTGCGTAGAGCAAATGAAAATAGCGAAAAGTACAAAGCAAATATTTGAACTAGACCGGCATTCCCCCGGGCCCAACCGAAGGCGTTCTACAAGTAAACACACTTCAACAGACTCTAATATCATTCTAGTGAACGCTTATTTAAAATAATTACTTTATAAAACTAAGTGTTTTTAGAAATCAATTTATTACGTAGCAAAGAATAAGAGAAAAACTTTTTTTTTCTAATATTTATTTCCTTTTATGTAAAAATGTGCAACCAAAATACTCGCATCGATAGGCATGTTGATTAAATTTAAACCACATTAAATCTGTTTTTGTCGGTAACTGGTTGGTCTAGATTCAAATCTCGGTTGTGTGTGCTAAGATTGATTTTTTTCCTAGAAGGTAATGAATTTTTCCCCACTATCGGCTATTCGTTTTCATTCTAGTAAAGGTGTGAATGTAGGGGACGCGGGAAAAGGTAATTGTTTTTTGGAGTTCTTATGGCAAAACCAGAGAGTTGAACCTAAATACTAATCGGTTCTGGTTCCGGCTCTTCAAACAAAATGTTTGATGTTCCAGTTCTAGAAAAATTAAAGTTCTTTTGATTTACGGTTCTTAATTAGGTTCCAGTTCTTAAAAATGTATATTTACTAGTTTTAATATCACTAATATATGTATAAATAGATTTTTTTTTAAATAGTACAAGACGAGTTATTTATATAAAAAATTACAAATAATTCAGGAGCCTGATAATTGCATAATTTATTTAAAATCCAGGGTTACATTTAAGCAGGTGATCATTTTATATTATTTTTGTTTGCAAGAATTCTAAAAAATAATAATAATAATTATTATTATTAGCAACGCGTCTTACTACCCGTTCGGGTTATACGCACTTACGCTAATGTGAAATGGTAGGCTGATTGTGAGATGAAATGAAGGACATACAGTTTAACGTGGAATCCGAACCACGGTGGAGACCTGGCATTCTTCACATTCACAAGATGTCTTGTCAGAGGTGAAGGTAGGGTTTGGTAATCAGATAAATCTTTGCCGGGACCTAGGATTGAACCCCGGACGCCAGCATAGAAGTCTGACACACTACCCCTAGACCACCAGGTCACAAAAAAAAAGCTTCCTTTATCGTCAAGTGGCCAGAGGCCCGGCTACAGATCAAGAAGTCCCGAGTTTGATCCCCAGAGCTTCCAAATTTTATGTAAGGCAGTGGGTCTGGAATGGAGTCAACTCATCTTCGTGAGGACACATAAAGAGCTACCTGAATGGAAAAGTGAGGGCTCAGGTCTAGAAAACTGAGATTAACCGCCGGAGGGTTTGTTGTACTGATCTCTTAACTCCTTCTACCCACATAAGTTTTCACTATCTTCGCCAACAAACGAAGGTCGATTGCTCGGTATGGCTCGATTGGAGATGAAGTTTTTATTTGATAATTTTTAAAATGATTTTATTCTTTAAATTGATTTAAAAAAAAGACATCTCTAATTTTTACACCTACAAGCGAACTGACCATTCAACAACCAAATAAATGTTTAAATTTTAGGAATAAAACTCTTAACTAAATGTCTTAATTCATACTTCTTGTACAACTGGGAGATTCCTAATTTCTCATACTTTTTAGAAATGTGTGCTGTCACTCAAAGCAAAATACATCATAATAAGCTCATAAACTAAAGAGTGAAATGAGAAATCCTTAAATAATGTGACAGTAATCATTTCTCAAAAATCTTAACTCATTATTGTTTACTGCTAGGTGCGCATAGATAACTATACAATCCCCTGGAGAATAAATATATCCTACTATCACAAAAATTTCTGAGAAAAGAGATTTTTATTTTAAAATTAAATTAAGTTTCCAAAAGAAGAGCATAAAATGAAACCATAAATTTTGTTTATAAAACGTAAGAACCTTTAAGAAACAATACGAACCTTTATGAACCTAAAAATAAATATAGATTCCGGTTCTTATTCTTAAGCAATTTTATTTTTTGTTTTCTGTTCCGATTCTGGTTCTTTAAAAATAACTGTTAATTTCCATTAACAGTTCTGTTTCGTTTCCACTTCCTGAGCAAAACTTTATTTTGACCAAAATAATTAAAATATTTCTCCAGTACAAACGTAGATTATAATTCCCTTTACATGGTAATATCAACAGTAACTGTTGTTGATCTGTCATGAGCAAAGCTACATTAGACAAGAAACTTTTTTAAATTAAGAGAAAAGATTGTCATTAAATTTCATGATATCCTTGACAGATATTCGACAACATTTTATATCAACACGTGAAGGAAATTTAACTCTTATATTATTTTCTACTGGAGAAATATTTTACTTATTTTGGCCACAAAAAAAAGGTTTTGTCTAGAAAAACTGAGAAAAAAGAACACTGACCTTAACTGGCGTTCACAACATCCCGACGTTTATCAGATGTCCCAAAAGGGATCTAATACGGAGCACGTACAGTGAGAGATGCCTGTTTTAAAGCAGCGTGGTTTTATGTAAAGAGCATAGGAGAAATGAATGTTCGGGCGACTTATTTATCGGCAGTTTGTCAGCCCAGAACCGTGCCTTCAATATTGAGAGTTTGTTGGGGGGGATGGAGAGGTTGTATGGCAAATATTTACAAAGGTCCACGACGGAGATTGCCTCGTAGTTTTTGTGAGAGGGCGTATGGGGGTAGCATAAGAGATCCGTGGAAGCCTGAGATGGGGATATATAAACCTTCTTCTTCCTAAAACCAACGTCTACCGGTCGCGTTTCATTTGAGGTGGAAAACGTAATAGAATACTTTATTTAGGTCATAGGATTTATATTACTTTATTTTTAGTGTAAAGGTAAATAAATACACCTGACCTATATTATTAGCACGTGAGATAGTCAACTAAATTATTTCTAGAATTGATTAAACACATGCGTTATCTACGTAAATAAAAATGTCTGTTTTGATTCAATCTTTTTACTTTCTCGCTATCTTAAGGTTGCGCCGAGGTGTTTTAGAAATTGGATATCCAACCCTAAAATTAAAGGTAATTTCTTAAATTTCGAAAAGAGAAAAAAATCGATTTTATCAAAATCGGCTTTAATTATTTTGAATGGATCTCATATTAAAGCTTTTATCAATATTACAAAACAAGTGGCTACTCTCAATTTTTCGTCAAAATAACTTTAAGGATTCCGGTCTAATGCGTAAATTCTAATTTTTAATTATATATCCATAAGTCTTTGCGATATGAAATTGCTTATCATTGCATACATGTAGATCTATTTATAATAAACATTTCTTACTTAAAATATATTTTTATAAAACCAACCGTTTTCAAGCTATAATAGGTAAATATATACATTTTTTAACTTTTCGAAGTCGATGGATGTTGACGTTTCATGACTCCCGAACCTTGAAAGTTGTTTTTGCGATGCCATTTGTGTGTGCCTGTTTAACCCTAAAATTAAGAGCAGTTTACTAAAGGGTAATAGGAGAAAAATTCTATTTTCTCAAAATTGACTATAACGATTTTGATTAAAATTCTTATCTAGGTTTTGATTAAGGTTATAAACAAAATGACTATTTTCAATTTGCCATTAAAAAGGCCTTTAGGGTACTTTATGGAAGCGGAAATTTTTATATCTCCTTAACTATTTGAGATACTAAATAACTTATAATTGTAAAATATTAGTACTATTAAGAATTTAAAACTTTTATTTGAAATCTATTTTTACAAAACCAATAGTTTCGGAGATATTATCAAATATATTAGTACAATTTTATTAGATTTAGTTCTGAAAAGATACTACTGTACTTAAGTTTTAACGCCATAATTCTCTCATGAAATAAAGTAAGCAAATAAGTAAGTCTTTCAAAAAGTTGATGTTGTTTTTCCTTAAACCTCTTATGGGAAATGTTTGTACAGCACAGGGGCAGAACTAGGATTTTCGTGAGAATGGGGGGGAAGGGACGCGGGTGCTTATATTGGGATTGGGTTGGGGGGAGGGTGTGCTCAATAAATTTTGACATAAAAATTCTTCAAAATTTGAAAATAAATTTTTAATTATCTTTCAGTGTAACGCTAAGCTTGAGAATAATCCTCAAATGAAGGAAATAACTAAAAATTTGCTATTAGTATTAATATTTATTAGGATAAAATATTAAGAAAATCAACAAATAGTGGTTATTATTAAGAGGGAAATAAGTTTAAACATTATAACAATTATTATTTAATAGTTTTTAGCTGTTCAACCAATTAGACAAAATAGATGAAATTATTCAGATTTCGAACAATCTAACTTTAAGCTCCACTCTATAGTATAGCTAGTTATATCTCATTTTGACTCAAAATTATACTACTAAGCCATACTAACACGTTTTGTGTGTGGTATTATTCAAAGATTTTGTTTAAAGCAGGTTATTTAAAAATAAATTATTTTAAAGATCTTTAATTATTATTAGTCATTGAAATAGTAATAATTAAAATGAAAGGCCAAAAAATTTAAACCTAAACATTTTTGTGCAACAAGATGAAAGGTGGATAGTTTAATTAATGCCTATTTTCACCATTTTAATACTTAATGTGACTGTCTTAATTATTTATAGTAATTACCGTATATTAATCATTTAATAATACTACCAATAACAATTAAAAATGAAATCTGTTTAATGAGATAGTATAACGTGACAATAAAACTAGTAGTGACTTTAAAATTGATTTAATTGGGTTAATTACTCGAAGGGGATGCGTGCCCCTCCTGGATACACCCCTGATAAAGAAATTAGCTATCTCTCTCATTTTAGACTCAATAGTCCATATTTACCTATTTTATTGGTCAAAATTTATAAAAGAAACATTTAATAGCGATGCGATAACAATAAGATATGCATCCCTTAATATAATGCCTAAAATTTTAACCGGAGGTCAAACTTTAATACAAAGTGTTGGATATTGGGGACCCATTATCGATATTTGTATTGGTACAAATGTACAAATGAAGACTTATATTCCTTAAAAATAAAATTATAAAATTTAAAACCGCGAGTCATAAAAGTTTTACTTATTTATAGTGCAATTTGTTCTCAGGTTTTCTTATTATATTACGAATTTTGAGTAAATATCTCGACTTTTAAACAATAAAGTGATAAAGTTTGTACGGAGTTCCATACCATTTTATTTGATCAAATCTTCGTAACTCTTTGAGATATGAAATTACTTATCATTGCAAATATGTAGATCTATTTATAATAAATATCTTTTATTTGAAACATATTTTTATGAAAGCAATAATTTTCAATATATACGCCAATATGTAAATTTTTTAACTTTTAGAAAACTAAAGGTAAATTATTGCGACCGTAAAAAAATATCTAGCCCAAAATGTTGATGGATG
This sequence comes from Timema douglasi, assembly GCA_901482245.1. NCBI lineage: Eukaryota > Metazoa > Arthropoda > Insecta > Phasmatodea > Timematidae > Timema > Timema douglasi. The sequence goes on from CABEEJ010008841.1 coordinate 17,187, forward strand.
TCGACGTTTCATTATCCCCCCCCCGCCCCTTCTGAACCAACATTGAAAAGGTTTTTTTTATAATTCCATCTGTCTTTGTGTGTGTTTAACCCTAAAATTAAGAGTTAATGAAAGCCAAAAGAGAAAAATTTATTTTCTCAAAATGGGCTGTAACGATTTTGATTAAAATTCGTATCAAGGCGTTGATTGAGATTATAAATAAAATTGATATTTTCATTTTCCCATGAAAATAACTTTTAAGGTACTTTACAGAAGTGGAAATATCCGTATCTCCGCAACTATTTGAGATACAAAATAACTTATTATTGCAAAATTGTTGTACTATTAAAAATAAAATAAATTTTATTTGAAAAATATCTTAATAAAACTAATAGTTTCTAAGATATTGGCAAATATATTAATAGCATTTTGTGATATTTAGTTGTACAGAGATACTGCTTAGGTTTTAACGCAATAATTCTCTAATTCCATGGAGTAAGTAAATAAGTAACTCTCTCTCATAAAGTTTACGTTTTTTTTCCTTCGACCTCTTAGAGAAAAGTTTACACAGCAAAGATATATATCTATCATTCTAGACTGAATAACCAATACTTACATTTTTATTTATATAAATTTATAAATGAGTAATTTAATAGCAATGCAATAACCAACCATAAGTTGTGCAACCCCAAATAAAATTTCTAAGATAGCGTGGGTTTGCTATTGTATATTATTTCGTTTCACATATAAGTTATTACGAGTTTCGAATAGATATCTCCATTTGTAAACAATAAAGATAGAAAGGCGTGTAGAGTTCCGTAACATTTATTTTTAAATATAATTTCCCCTTTACTCCTTGCAAAGGAGGGAACAATTATTATAAATTAAATTTACCTCATCCCTATTTCATTAGATTAGTAAAATGCGGATGGTCTGTATGGGAAGTAAGATGCAGTGTAAAATAAAAACTTTTCTCGACATCCTGTATATTAAAATCTCTGCACCGGAAGCCTTTCGGAGTTTTTTTTTCTAACAACGAGCCTTCCACATGAAGTTTGAACACTTTACCGTGAAACCAGATCCCCAAACTCACTTTGCCTGTAAATTGATGCCCCAGATGTTGTTAAGATTAAAGGGGATATGGGACAGGCTGGAGATGGAGGTAATGTTTGATGTCGGATATCTCTACCAGGACTAAAAATCTCTCCTCTATCAAAATTGCATCCACTTTCGAGGTCGGCTCTTCTACACGAGATGGAAATTACGTTATGGGTCAGTGGACGTTCAAGCATCAGCTACCTTCCAACTTCCATGTCATATCGTGAGGCCCGCTGGCCAATCCCCACGGGATTGAATCTGTGCAATTTACTGAGGCACATCAAGTTCGATTCCTGTAGGGTATATATCGCGCGCTCTTTTAAAAAATTCAAGTTATGGGAAAGTTATGGAAAAATCTAGAATAATAGCGCAGGGTAAAAATGAACTAGTAAAATGCTTAGTTGGTGTTTTTCTCAAATAAAATATGGCTGAGCGTCTCTTTCTCAAAGAACAACTTGTTAAAAAAAATACATTTTGCTAACTTAGCTTCATTATTAATAAAAATAAGAAATAAATGGTACGGAGCTCCGTATGGACTTTCTTTCTCTATTGTTTGGAAATGGAGATATTTACTCAAAACTCGTATTATATGTGAAACGAAATAATATACACTAGCAAACCCAAGCATAAATTGCACTATACCTATGTAAAACTTTTTATTTTTAGTCCCGGTTTTAAATTATATAATTTTGTTTTTAAAGAATTAATATTCTCATTTGTATGTCTTGACCGATAAAAAAGATCAATGTTGGGTCAAAAAAGGGTCAACACTTCATATTAAAATTTCAACTTCCGATAAAAATTGTCGACTTTTATTAGGTGTTGCAAATCTTCATGCTATCGCATTGCTATTAAATTCCTCATTTATAAATGTTGACCAATAAAAAATTTAAATATTGATTATTGAGTAGAAAATGGATATAGATCATTGTTGCACAAACATTTCTCCTAAAAGGTTTAAGGAAAAACAAAATAAGCTTTTAGAGACTTGTATTTAATTACTCTATGGCATTGTAGAATTATTGCGTTAAAATGTAAGTATTATCTTCTTAAAACTAAAGCTCACAAGATTGTTTTAATATATTTGCCTATATCTCAGAAACTATTGGATTTATAAAAATATATTTCATACAAAAGTTTTTTATTTTTAATAGTGATGCAATTTTGCAATGATAAGTTATTTAGTATTTCAAATAGTTGCGGAGATACGGAAGTTTATGCTTCTATAAAGTACCCTAAAATTCATTTTCATGGTCAAATGAAAATAGCTAGTAGGCCTATATTTATAATCTCAATCAACACAACACCTAGATACGAATTTCAATCAAAATCGTTAGAGTCGATTTTTTCTCTTTTAGTCCTTTCTAAAACTACTCTTAATTTAAGTTGAAACAGACACACAGACAGACGTTATTGCAAAGATCACTTTTTAGGGTTTGGGGGATCTTGAGACATCTACATCCATCAACATTTCAGGTTAGATTTTCTTTTGCGGTCGCAATACTTTTACCTTTTGTGTTCGAAAATTTAATATATATATTTACGTATAGCTTGAAAGTTATTGGTTTTATAAAAATAAGCTTCTTATATAATATTTGTATTATAAAGAGAACTACATATTTGTAACGATAAGTAATTTCGTATCCCAAATAGTTTGGGAGATATTATAAAAAAAGATAATTTACGCATCAGACCGGAGCCCTTAAAGTCATTTTGCCGAAATATTGAGAATATCCATTTTGTTTGTAATATTTAGAAATGTTTAGAAATGAAATTTAATCAAAATCGTTTGAGCCGATTTTGAGAAAATCGACTTTTTGCTCTTTTTGCCCTTCAGTAAACTATCCTTAATTTTATGGTTAGATATCCAATTCCAAAAACCCCTTAGACAACCCTGTGAAAACCCTAAATACCAAGTTTTAGCCCGATCAGTAAAATAGTTTAGGATCTTGTTAGAGGTACAGACAGACCGATAGACAGACGGACAGAAAGTCAAAAACCATTTTTTTGATTCGGGGGGGTCATGAAAAGTCAAGCTTCATCAAAATCTTGTGTCCGATTTTTTTTGGCGATCACAATACTTTCTCTACATGTAAGATAGTGAGAAAGTAAAAATATAGTGTCAACTAACCTGTTGTTTAGTAAACTTGTTACTTAACCTCAAGTTTTGAAATTTAAAAAAAAAATGTTTAGTAATGTAATGGATTAATGACAAGGTTAAATAAATTCCTAGTATTGTTAAGTTTAAAATTGATTGAATATACATTAATTTTAATAAATTCATTTTAAACTTGTTATTAATTTATGTGTACGCATGTGTGTCTTAAGTTAACTGACAAAAGGAATGAACCTGTCGTGAGACAGAACACCTAATAATAGTAATAATAAAGTGTGAATGCACGTATATGTGTGTGCTTAGGTGGCACCACATATCAAAGTGGACTATTAATCGCTTACGGGAGGCTGTTGCCTCATTGCTGGGTTAATTAAGAAAACATATTTGGTTATAGCTTATTTTCTAATGATCTTAAAATCGGAAACGTATTCAATGGAATCAGAAGCGGATGCACATGAGATCTTTCTTTGAACCCAACTTTTTATATTCAAGTTCGAGAAAATAAAGTTTTCTTGCGCTAGTTTACCATTATACCACTACATTGAATACAGAGGTAAGGTAAATACACTTTTACACAATTATATATAACATTTATTTAACTTTATACATGCCAATCTTAAAGATATGTTCTAAACGATCATTTGCCTTTTCCATGGTGTGCCAGTAGGTTTGTCCAGCAATAACGAATGAAGAGTGTGTGGACAAATAATTTGACAATTAATTGTACATGAACCACTTCGGTGGCCGCATGTTCTAACGCGCTACTTTAGCAATAGACTAGACTGTCGATGACGGGAGGATCAAGGTTCCCACCTCAGTCGTGTGTACTGTGTTTGTTTCTTAAAGTGGTTTTCAACTTTCCCTCCACGCGAAGCCTTTCAAATCCCAAAAACCAATAGCGTAAGTATTACATAAGCGTACAACCAGAATAAATCCTATAGAAAAGGCGCATGAACATTCGTTTTTCTTAACGTATTACACCGGGGTTTGTCGGCTAGACACGTTTTCTACTGACAATGATGGATATGAAACTGTCTTAGGTGGGGCCACCATGTAGGTGAGGCTACTTCGTACCGATGAGATGATGATGATGATTGTGTGGTACCAGTAGAATTCTTAAACTTAACTTAAGCATAATTAACCAGATCATAACAGCCATAAGAACAATTCTCCTCAGGGAAAAATACCTATGGTACCACCACGAATCAAACCCGGGCTCTTTAGATTAGTGGCCAACCATGCTGACCATTATACCAAGAGGCCAACAAACGTTTGGATAGGGACGATCATATAAAGTAACGAATATTTGTCAGTGTGAGTGTGTGTGTGTGT
>CABEEJ010008842.1:0-11770 GCA_901482245.1 Timema douglasi
CAGTAGTTTCGGAGCCTATTCATTACAAACAAACAAACAAACAAAAAATCAAACCTTTCCTCTTTATAATATTAGTATGATAATAGGTTACATATAAATTAAGTTGCCCATTAGTGGGTGTCGTGGTGTATTCTTTGAGTATACAACATAATACAATAAATAAATCAAGTTGTAGAGAAGGTGAGCTATGTTGAACAATATATCAGGCTCGTCACAAATAGCCTTATTAAATTAATACTTATTAATAGAGCTTTATGAGGTAATATTAAAATAAAAAAAAATAAAAAAAATAAGTCAGGCAACATACAGAAGCGAAAACCTACAAGGGGAACCAGATTACTTGAATAGTTTCAAAGTTCTTAAACTGACAGCTATTATTCAGCAATAAGTTAACTTATTTAGCTTAAAGCTTAAAAAGACAAGGTTGTAAGTAGATAGCCACAAAAAGTCTATTCAGCATACTATTAATTCGAATGAAACTAGTATAGTTCTAATTTTTATATATATATCCTGTGGATTGGGCGACTACCATCAAAATTTTACTAGCCCCTATGAGTTCGTCTATATACTGCGAGAACGTCAATATTACTTTTAGCGGCAGAAAATATTATCCCAGACACTAGGGGTGTATATGTCCCAATTAGGAACGCACTAACAAAATCATAACTTATATTAAATGCCCCCTATCGAAACTTGAAAGAAATGTATACATTAGAACGTGGTCTTATTCTTTCCATGTTATCTTAAAGAACCAATTTAATTGGTTTAAATACAGGAATTTACAAGTGTCTTGAGAGGCCAAGCTTGGACATATCTGACAAATAGATAAAAAAATAAAGGAATATTCATAAACAAATAATACGAGGAAAATGACTCGATCAAAGGCCTAACCAGTCCATGAACACCTAATTTCCTGTTGCTGACGTTCGCACCAGAAAAAAGGGAGAATGATTGTCCCATACTAGCAAAAATACATCTTTAGAGTGGCTAGGCTTAGCTTACAACCAAACAGGCAACAAGGAGTCGTTAAGCGACTATTGAGTAATGGCTAAATCATTAGAGGGGCATCTTAAGTCAGTAAACTGTATACACACAATATACAGTCAATTGTTCATCCTAATAGCACTAGCCAACTTATGACGCGACACGAAGCCGAACAGGTCTAATTAGACCTACAAGGTGTGCAATGCCATAACAAAAAAGTTGTTGTTCGGAGGGAACCAAATGACCCACAATTATACTATGTATACACTTAGACATAAATAACATTTAAATATCAATAAAAATCTAAACAAAATCTATACGTAGCTATGTCTTTAAGTGACGGAATACCACATAGCAAAGTAAAGCCAACTTCTTGGCTAGGGTAAGCTAAGTATAGTCAGAATTTGCCAAGTAGATATAATCCTAAAATCCCTAGAGGGATTGTAATACTTATGCACTAATTAACGGACCATATCTCTAAGCCGAATAGACAGACCGTGTAATTCTCTGGTTGAATTTCCTCCAAGTGGCGGGATGCTACCTGGCACTGATCCTGACCAAACCTGAGTCAGACGCCATAGCGTCCCGGGTTGTTGATACCGCTTGTTGCTGGTAGCTTAAACGGAGAAAAACAAAGATTTTTATCTGTTCTTCTGAGCAATGAATATAGTTATGTGTCTATTTTCGGCGATACATCATATAAAATAGACTCCCCGATTGTCACCTTACTAGGATAGGAAGGGAAGTGGGGTCGACCAATCACGTCTTGGAGCGACAGTGCTTGGAGAGGTGGATGCTTGAATCGAGTATCGGCACATGTGCGAAGAGCAGGTGATGATAGAACCAAAACTAGAAATAATTTATTTCAATATTTTTCCGTGAGCTACCATTCCATTAGAGTTAAATGTGGCCCATCAACGACGATCACACAGAACAACGACCATTTTGGCTAGGCAATGGCAAGTCCAATCCCATCAACAGTTCTTGCAGAGTCGATATTTACTTTGCTAGTGGTTGAGATAATTAAGTGTGTGGGCTAATTTCAACTATCCCGGTACAGTACTAGCTAAAATTACATATTCATCTGCCAACTTTATTATTGATTATCTTATTTTTCTAACATATCATACTCACTACCAATATCCGTATATTTACACAAATGGACTAAGAATGAAAAATATAGTATTTAGATTAAATGCACCTTCATTTGCGTAGAAGGAGAGCTAAAAATTATCCTGAAATAACCTCATTCAATTCAAATGTAATTCTGGCGCTGACTTCTTTGTCACTGGTAAACTATAATAGAAGAGGTGTACGCCTTATAATGTACGTCCAACCATGTGGGTTGTGTGTTAACTACTCTCGTAATTTCACAAACTTAGTTTTATATTTCGTTTTTCCCATGTAACATAATATTTTTAACTTTTAACACATTTCTTTTGATTTTATATAGAAATAAATTATTCCTTGAAATTTATAAACTTCGTTCTTAAAGTGTGTCGTGTTCCAAAGTGCACCTACGTAGTTAACACTTTAATAGCCGCATAATTGGTCACGTGGAATAAATATAAAGTATATCTATTATAATTTTTTACCGGTGATAGTGAGGCAAGTGTTCTAATCTTGAGCAGTTGTTCAGAGGATGTTTATTCATTAATGGTTTCTCACTCTTAATCCACGTGAATATTGGTATCCTTTATCTAAATTTCACCCTCCTTTTCCTTAACCAATTAGTCTAATTAAATACGGATGGTCACAAGAAGTAGTACGCCTAAGACAATGTGACAAATATAATAATATTTATGATATTCCAGAACACATCTGGAAATACAAGGGCTTACCTCATTAATAACACAAGATTTGGTAATATCTCAGGTAATTATTGAATTTGTGATGAATACAATTTACTCTTTAGTGATGGAGGTTTTATTTCTAAAACCGAGGTTTTAAATATGATTATCAAATATAGCTCAATTTATCAACTAAAGTATACCTGAACATGTCCTTAAATCTAAATTCATTCAGCCACGCAAGCATAATTTGTTTATTAAATAAAATAAAATCATAATTGAGCTAGTAGGCTATAGTACAAACCTACCTTATCTAAATAAAATTCACAAATATTTTTTCTTACATCTGAATTAAGGCTTCAAAACCAACACAATTTGATTAATAGATAATTCGAAGCATTAAACAACACAGATTATACCAATTCACATTTACAATTATATATTTATTTATTTAATTCGCTAGCTCATTCGTTCTGCTGACCTTGCGGCAAGACTACAAAGACTCCAAAACATATATGTTAGGTTTATATTTAAACTCCGGTCACATGATAGTATTTCCGTATACTGTAGTAAACTAACCTGGTTACGACTTGAGGAAAGACAAACTCTTACACTCTATGACCATCATAAATAAACTTTTGACTTCCAATTCCCTACAATAAATTTTTTTCGCGTATACGTTCATTCGACCCCAATAGTAATTTCAGCACTCGATCACAAAGAAAACTCAACATTATTCATTACTATTCATCATTCCAATCATTACTCAAATTCACACATTGTTTCAGATTCTCATTCATATAATACCCTAACCATTGATATAAAGAATTTTGAATTTAAAGGTTTCAAGCGAAAAAAGTCTCAAATAATCTGCGTTTGTTCATTCGAGAGATTGAGGAGTGTGAGTCGTAATCACACCTTCTTTTGTGTTTGTGTTTGTACGTGTGTACGTGAATTATTTATGTTTGTGTTAAACTGACCCCTCGTTCTCATGATATGTTATCCATGTGTATTTTAGCTTTAGCTTTTATATTTCATTATTTGTGTGTATTTATGTTGATCATTCTGTGAAACCTTACTTTAATTGGATTGGTAAGTAAAGGCGGAATCCTTAACTTTTCCATTAAAGTCGATTATTATTATTATTATTATTATTATTATTATTTAAAACTAATAAAATATGTTATGTTTATTTACGAAAAGACCATCAAATAAGCGAATTGTGAAACAATATATTTTTAGAGGCTTACTATCTAATACCATAGCTTAATCAATAGTGTATATATGTAGCTTAAGTGTCATCATCTTGCCCCTAGGCATGGCCTAAAATGCTATAGTTGGAGAAATAAGTAGCCTACTTATTTCACAGTTATAGATCAAATTAGAGGGGATGCGTATTGTATATGTTCTAGAGTGCGTTTTCCCCCCCATATATTCTCAGTATCCGCCTGGTCTCTAATTATACGTACTAGCTACGCTAATGTGGTAAAAACTAAGAAGGTTCACTTTTAAAGAAGGTGGACCCACATTTAGAAAATAAGTTAAAATTTTTCAAAAAACAAGGCTCTTAGGAAGATATTGGGTCCAAAAAAGGATGAAGATATTGGGGAGTGAGGGAGGTTACATAATAATGAGTAGCCTACCTGTGCTAATCTAAAACACATAAGTTATGATAATTAAGTCTCGAAGGTCATTCGGAGTGAATTGGAGAATACAGAACAGTATTCAGGGTATTGACTGATAAACCCAATGGGAAGAGACCATTGAGAAGTCCTAGACGTAGATGGGAGGATAACATTTGAATGTACCTGAAAGAGATTAGGTGTAATGAGGTGGACTGGATAGAACTATCTCAAGATATGGATAGGGTGTAATATTAGGGACTGGCTATAACTAGCTCAAGATAAGGATAGATGGCGTACTTTTGTAAGCGCGGCAATTAACTTTCTTGTTTCTAATGTCAATGAGTAAAGTAAAGACCCACATTTTCGTGACTGGAGGATGGAAAATCATTTAGAAACTCTCATACATTTGACAGGGACTCGAACCCCATTTCATCAATTTTTGGCAGTTTGGTATTGCGGTGTGATGGCTTAGGGCTTAGACCATTAGACCACCAAAATGGATGTTCTATAGTAAAGTTAATCAACAAGTAATGTGCAGATATTTTCAGTTAGTCTAGAAAATTCAATTCAAACACATTTTTTCAGCAATGCGTGTTATCAACCTTTAGGGCTATATACACATGTACTAACAACGATAAAATATTATGGATGAGGAAGGTTTAATTTAGAGGAAGTGTGCCAGTATGTATATGGGGGAACAATCGAACATCATTTCGGTCAAACCCCTCTCAGTACACCCGTCTGGGAACAGAACCCTGATCTACACTTAATCGGCAGTCTATTCTATTGCGAGAGTGATGCCTTAATCCATACGTCCACTTAAGAAGGTAATACCCTTAGTTACGACAATTAATGTTTTTAAACTATAAAAATTATCCATCCATTTTCTTAATGAAATTAAATAATACTCACTTCGGTGGCCACATGTTCTAAAGCGCTATCCTTGCAGTAGACTAGAATGAAAATAAAGATAGATTCAGGATATAATCTCTGTTGGGTATAATGATTATTTTTTTCAAAATGGTTCTACACTTTCCCCTACACGAAAATGCTGTACAGTTCCTTTAAAATGTATTTATTTAACATAACATTCCAAATCCAAAAAAATCATTTTAGTAGATAAGTGCCTCGGTCCCGGCACAGATTTATCTGATTATAAAACCCTTCCTTCACCTCTGACAATACATCTTGTGAATGTGGGGAATGCCAGGCCTCTACCGTGGTTCGGATTCCACGTTAAACTGACCACGTTAAACTGTAGGTCCTCCATTTCATCTCACAATCACCCTATCATTACACATTAGCGTAAGTGCGTATAACCCGAACGGGTACTAAGACGCGGTGCTAATAATAATAATAATAATAATAATAATAGTAGTAGATAAGTGTATGAACCAAGCCGGTAGTATGACGTGGTCTTAAAAAAACTTAATAATAATTAGTCATATAACTCTCCAACACTAAAAACAAATTAAATAAGCAAATTTGATTGGATCACACTGCATACATCACAGAAACCCAATCCCCTACATACCATCCTCTGAGCTCGCTTTTTTTTTTTGTTTCCACTCCCCATAAGGGTATATGATGCGAGTAAGAGACGAGCTTCAGATCTAATTGTGATGCGGTTTGTAGTGGGCACTGGCTAATTCCTATCAACCTAGCCATAGAGCTTTAGCGTAGTTATTAGCTTAATAGGACCACGCTAATTATGTGGAGATGATGCATCTTAATGGTGGTTTTAACTGGTATGGGCTTGTGGTAGCTTGACGGGTAAGCCCTTGCACTGATGACCCGTTATACTGTGTTGTTCTTTTCTTGGTCAGTGTGATCTGTCTAGCCATTATGCTAGCTGTCCTTTTCTAGGATGAATTTATTGTGTTTTTATGAGTAGTACTTCCCATTGCATCTTCTGGTAGTAGCTATCATTATAGAGGGTGTTGATATCAACTTAAAAAATTAAATTAAAAGAGTGGTGTAGCTTAAATAAACGGTAAGCATAGAAATTTATAATAGACATTTTTAAAACACACTTGCCTTATTCGAGATTAAGGAATAAGAATTATTCATTTGTTACTGGAACCAAATACACTACCATATAAGTAAATTTTTAAACATTTCAGGATTAATTTTGTAGTTATTTATTTGAAATTTGAGCTTCACCCTATTTTCACAAATCAAATTATCCTAAATTTTAACTTTTGTTATCGCTGTTTTTACTGTATATAAATTATGTATGAACATACCAGGAATCGTAATAATTTTTGTTCACTAAAATTATAAATATCAGTAAATTAAGTCTTATATTTAAGCTCACAAAGATAAAATATTTTTAATTAATCATAAGGTTGATAATTAAAAACATCGGGCCTACCTATTAAACTTCTATTCATAATTATTTAGTTGATCTAAATAAAAATCAAATACTATCACACTCCATCTCTTGACTTTTCGTGTAAGTATTTATATTAGTGGGCCTAATATTAATTTGTATATTTTCTTATCTGAATCAGTGATGCATATTTCTATTTAAATATGGCTTGCATGTTCGAATCCTTGCATGGCCGTAGTAAATGTAGTAATCTTTCATAAGAATGGGTATTCAGTATTTTTTTAAGTGTTATTAATTTTTAATTAGAGTGCTGATACAAACACTGGATTTTGAATAATCATGTAAAAGGCCCTCGATAGATCAATATATTAATTTACTGATAGTAAGCTTACCACCTTGATAACGTTATGCAGCGTTGCAAATACAATTGAAATGTGACCTTGGCTTGAAAAATACAGATTAAAAGTTAATGAATCCACACATAAAGACAAATTCGTTCAGAAGGAGAAACCAATTATTTTTTTATTTTTTTAATAAGTAATACAAATCCACACCATGGATATAAAACATAGTAGGTGAGCCACTATTTTCATATATGTGACATCAAATAAGCTGAGCATGTATTCATACTCCAAATAATGTGATTTTCATCTTTCATCTTTAATAGCCATAATACGTATTTATTGACTTTTTAAAGATTTTAGTTTTAAAACATTTTGTATAAATATATTTTAAATATGTAATTGTGGTGCTATTTTACTATCTATACTTTATATTGAATAATTTACCTGGATAAGGGAATCGAATCAAGGACCTTTCGCAGAGTATGCCATTTCTCTACCCACTGAGCTATCCAGGAATCGTTCCATTCTCAGAGTCATTCTTATTTCATATTTTAAGGCAGAATATGGAAGTACGTGTGGAAATCGTGGGATACAAATATGTATTCAATTAAGATAATGAAATTTAAGATAACGCAGCCACTCTGTAGTTGACTTTTTGCCGACAATGGTATAGTTAATTAATTACTGTAGTTTTCTACAGTTTAAGCTATTAAAAGAGTCATTATAAATTATTTTCACTACAGTCTAATATATGTCCAGTTTATAAAGTGATTTTACTTAGTGATCTAAAACAAGGTCAGTGAGGCTCACTTTGGGTCACGTGACGTCCTTAGCATAACAAATTGAATACTAGTTGCTTATTCATCATATCCATAAGTGAAAATGTTATCAACTTGATAGGTTTCACCTCAACGTAATTATTAAATACATTCCAGTAGCTCGTTACCATTCCTCGAATACAACTGAATTAAAAATTATAATTAAGTCAATGTGGTGACACTCAGAATCACTAATATCTTGAGAAAAGTTTGTTTAAACTTATATTTTCTTAGTTAAATTAAAATAATGTTTATTGTTATCTCAAAAATGTTCTGATATAAGATAGCTTTTGTGTAAATTATATATAGTAGTTGTTAAAATCTAATTTATTATTATATTTAGCATTATTATATTTTAATATAATTAATAAATGTAAGATTCCACGATTATTACTATAAAAAATAGAATTTAATTCATTTTCCCATATACTTTTTAGAGAAATAATTTTTTTTAAAAGCAGAGGAAAAGTTTTGGGACTAAAATCTCATGTGCAACTCGATCACTGTCAATTACTTGTTTATAAAATAATGTATACATCATATATATGTATATGTTATATATTTATTATATGTATTATACAATAAATATATAATGTATACACATATATAATATTTTATCTCTATAATATATATTATGTAAATAATATGTATATAATATATGTTATATACATATTATTTACATAATATATATTATATATAATATATATTATATATAATAAATAATATGTATAAAATATACATGTATATTATATATAATGTATATAATATTTTAGTTAGGAAAAAGTCCCTTGGTTATCTTTAGTATGCTACTAAATAATACGGTAACAATAAACATTTATATTTTAAATTGTATCATTAATTTATGAAATACTGTGTAATATATAGTAACTAATTTTAACTGAAGAAGTGAGGTTTAATAAATAAACAACATAGCTAAGGAATGTAGACCTCTGTGATCTTTAGGAAAATTGCTCATCTCAAGACATGATGTTCGTGGTTTAAAGCCAAGCCTAGGTCATAAGAACCTTTTGAGCTATAAAAACCTATAGTATAACTTCCTTCGAATGGGAAGTAAAACTATCAGTCCCGTGACCATTCGGGAATGTATCAGAACCCAGGAGTTTATGTGAAAATTTATTCCACGCGCACTAATATAAATTCAGTGTGGGAGGCGATGAGAATTACTACTCTTCCTGGACTCTCCTATTACATGTGACTTCTACCAGATGGTGCAAGCATCACTAACCAAACGAATGCACGCATCACTTCTGATGGATATAAATCACATCAAACAAACCTTTGGGATGTTGACTTAAGAAGAAAAAGTTAAATAATGAATCGAAGTGTTTTTATTTACATTGATTTAGTTGTAAAACAAACCATTCATGAGCTAAGATAGGTTTATGTACCAATTACGCCAATGATTTCAGCTATGATGAAGGTTATATTCATGGGAAGCATTTTCTTGGAGGGAGAGTGGAAAACCTTTTTGGTAAACAATCTAAGATAGTTAAACCTTTGATAATCTACCAAACTTGCTGTACACTATGATCTAAAAACAAAATATATTTTTGTAACATAAAGGGCTCACTAAACGTCGACCAACGAGTTTCATGCTCATCAAACTCATTCCCAAAACATATTATATTCTATCAGCATCCAAACCTTCTCCTAATATTGTTTACTTGAGAAGCCAAACTCCTAAGGTTGCTTAATTGAGTTGACTGACTACGCTACTTGTCAATATTTGGTTTTGGAGGGCTTGGAGGTAATATTCTCCTCTTCCTCCGATATATGTTTGCAGACTGAAAGAGACAGTAGGTTGCGTTGGTGGTAGATGCTACCACACCAGGTAACGACCGAAATCTCTTTGGTATTGTGTGGGTAGTAAATAATAGTCTGCTTTGAAAGTGCTTACAAATTCACTGGGGCCGACTTTACAGTTACGGCTGTACGATGGAGAGATAAAGGGGAACCGAATAAGTATTTGTATGTTGACAATATATACTATAATATCTTTATTAAAAAAAAAATTAAATGTTGCTTCGATAGCTACACTTAGTTTAATTTTGTATACAGGTTGTTTTTAAGCCCTTTGCTTAAACTTAAACCATATCATCTGTGGGCAGAAAGCAATAGAAAATCCTAGTATGAAAATGTTCTAAAAAAGCATCTTGTATTACTTATGGTAATTTTAAGTTAGTGACAAAAATGTTGGTGGTTCTCAATTGTAAGCACACTTATTATTAAGTTGGCAGAAGTGATCAGACGCAAGTAAGGTTGCCGAGGGTCGTGCCCACGTCAAATGATATCGACGAATACTGTTACTTTTAAGTCAAGGAAGGAGTTTTGAGCATCTGCTGTGATGATCACGCCTAATAATAGGCAACTTTCTATACACGTACGTGCTTACAGCTGCGTACTCCCGGCGTTGTTATCACTAGCTTCAACAGGCCTTTAGTAATACAAGCTGAATTTTTCTAAAATTTTCTTATTTGGATCTTCTATTTCTTTCCGCCTACATATTCTTTGGCTTAAGTTTGGCCTTATAGTTTAGAAAAAAACCCGTAAACCATGGGTAGGTAAATCAAAAGTTCATTGTCATGTGAATCATGGAATTTTACCCATTAGTAAAAAAAATTGTATTTTTAAATGTTCATCACTGAAATACAAGAATTGTTTAGATTACTATGTGCAAAAAATTAAACCAAGTGCATCAATCTACTTTGGCTGAAAAAGTTGTTTGTTAAAATAATGAAAACGATAGTGACTTATTAATCTCACGGTATCTTCCATCAAACCTTAGGATTCACTAGTGAATTAATTTGGTATCTTGATTTAGCCGGCGTGTAAGGAGAATGTTGACAGCTACAAAACAGCGGCGAGTAAGGGCACTGATATTCTAATATCTTCTACCTCTCGTCTAACCTTACGGGCGAAGTAACGAGATAGTGTGGTACCACTCACAAGTTTATTGTTAGATGAAAGTGTTTTAGCTCCATTACGCATTAGCACCAACGTAAATTGTAACCTGGATACCTTGCGTGTCTGGTAAAAAAGAGCATTTTATTGATGAACTTTGCAAATAATTTGAGATTTTTACATAGCTATTAGAATTTAATTTATTTAGTTAAAGGAACTTATGCTTAAAAAAACTGGTACAGAATGAAAGTTTTAAATTTTATCCAGCACTTGAAAATTAAAACAAAACAAAAACAGGTTTTATTGAGTTGTTACTTTGATACTATTACCCTCGATAAACACAGATTTAGTTTCTACTCATGAAAATCTAGGAATAGGTTATTTGGTTTAATCACACCTTTATTTTAAGTGAAATAAAAATGAGGCTCTAATTTATCTTGAGTATAGCTGTACCTCTCAAGTTTAATTCAACAATAGGGGTGTTTAGGCCACGAAAACTAAACAATACAATGGACTACTACACAACTAGCACTCCCCAACAATACAGGGAACACACCTCCCCCTAACAAACTCCCCTCCCCCACAGAGGACCCACCCTTTGGGTATGAAATGATCATTCAGCATAATTCACCGGTGGGTGACGCACAAAAGCGGTAGGGAATGGTAGCTATGGAAGCTAGGGGCATTATCATTGTTGAGTAATACCCGTGGTGAGGTTTATTGTTTTGCACAAACATTTCGATGTAAAACAACTACAAGGATTTTGCAAATTATAATGATGAATAATAAAAATAATAGAAAGGGATGTTAGGGGTGCAGAATTTAAACTCGCCGCGTAATAATATTTGATATATTCGTTCACGAGGTTTCTACAGGACATGCATAAAATGGGAGGAAACTAGTGTTGTACTTTGGTAACAATGGAAGGACTCTATGAAATTAGAAAAAAAAAAAA
>CABEEJ010008844.1:0-10664 GCA_901482245.1 Timema douglasi
TGGATGAACGGCAGGTACATGACCCAGTGTGTTCGTCCAGGGACAACATGACTGGGTAGCAGTTCAGTAGTGTCTGGTAGTTCAAAATAGGACCTCTGCATGGTTTTAAGCTCATCAAGCCCTAAGGGTCATGTTTGTATATCAATCTGATAGTTTTGTAATTAATTGTATGTACCATAAGTTGTTAAATTATTCAGCTTTAAAATAGTACGTCTCTTGAGGTTATTTAAATAATGAGTGTGCACCCTCTCCTCAATGAACTGGAAACCGGCCACAACATAATTATAAAATAAATATTCAAGAAAGTTGTCAGTTTACAATAAAATAAAATATTATTTTAAATAAAATTATACTATTGTTTTATTAGTTCTAGTACATTGTGAGATAATTAAATAAATTATATTATTTTTTAAATCTAATATTTCTAATTTTTTTTCACCTTAAACCTTTCAGTAGTAACTACAAAACCAAGATGATTTATTTTTTAAATTTCTTCAGACCCGAGAAATATTCCAAAGCTCTTTTAAACTATCGGGGAGTTTAGGTCAAGTCGGTAAAAATAAGAATCCCTAGTAGTCTTGAATCAGAAGACAAGAAATGATTATTTACAAGATTTGGATTCAGATTCAAGATTAGGGGTTTAAAGGTAAATTGGATATTCAGATTGGTAAGTGGTGGATTTGACCCATCTCTCGTTATTTTGTATTTGCTTTATTCGTTTTAATTTCTGCTTTATCATATCATTTTGGTGTGTCAGTTTATTTTGAGAAGAATTTACTATTGATATTTTGTTTATTCACTTTAGTATACTCTTTGAATATTCTGAGTTTTATTTGTGATAAATTGTAAGCTTACCTAAATGTCTGAAAAATAATTCCTAGTTCACATGTCGTGTGAACAGCTCATAGCTTCCAGTTGCGTTACGATATTAAGATACATACAAATAGTAAAAAAACACAAAAAAACAAACAATAAAACAGTTTATAATAAATAATTAAGTATTTTCAACATTTTACAGGTTGTGGCCAAATTTTTATTTTCTGTCTTAACGTACATTCTACGTAATTAAGGCTCGATGTAACATGGCCCCCTTACAATCCTTAGTCAATTAGGACACTAATGAAATCAATCAAATCAATTCAAATAAATACAAACTTAACAAGAGGTATATTTTTATCATATTCTGTAGGTCAGCCTCAACACTATACACACATCCAGTCAACTGCCATGTTAAGTTTCCAACAGCCATTGTGACGTTAAATGTGGTTGTGGGTAATACTCAAGGTCGTAGCCACGGGGGGGGGTTCAACCCTTGCCAAGTTGACAAAAACAAAATTTAAAAAAATACTGCTTTATTTACAGTTTTAACAAGACCAAAATAAATACACAAGGAACTATTTAACTACTCACCACCATTTTTTGGTGCTTGGGTACATTTTTAAAATATATATTTATTGTGTGTTTATTCAGGCAACAAAGCTGGGTAGACTATAATGAATAATAATACTATTCCTAGTAATAAAGTACACTTTGTAAATGAGCCGGCAAAGAAAGAGGAGTGAGAGGGAGGGATTACAATAACCAACGTCTTGAGAACAGCATACCTGGAGATAGGCACAAACTTGATTTTTGTCGGGAAGGTGACAGATTAAAATTATTAGTCAATAACTTTCTAGCTGTGGTCAAAAAGTGGTGGGCAGGCGTAAAAGGCTCGGTGGGTGCCATGCCGCCCGCGGGCATGGTGTTGGGGACCCCTGCTGTAGGTTATCTATCTTGTTTCCAATTTATAGATTTCCATCTACATATATCTAAGTTAAAATTCTTTGTTTATAACTACTTTGATATTTTTAAAAATCACTCGATTTCATGGTATTTTTAATTCATAATAATAATATTATTTATGATATCCAAGGTTGATTTAGAGAAATTTATTGAAATGATGTTCTGCAGGCAAAATAAAATATGTTTAGATTTACAACACAAGAAACACAATAAATACAAACAAATACAATTTTAGTTCACATATTTATTAGTATTAATATGATACAGATGTAAATATATCAATATTATTTATATAACATTTTCAGTGCAGTCATTACAATCATAAGAACTTACTCATAAAATTGTTTAAAAATTTGAGACTTGCAGTCACTCTTTATTATGATTAGATCAAGGCACAGGATAGTTGGCTCACGCCTAAATATACCATGTACAAAGTGGGTAACAACAGTTCTCTCAACTCATAAATTGCTTGAAAACAATAATAATTACTTGTTAAATATTAACAGTTAAGGCCTTTTGCATACAATTCTGATTCACAAATTGATTAAAATGTTTAGTGACAGATTAGAATATTATGCATGGTTTAGAAGTGAGATGGGAGTATACAATAGCATGTAACCTAAATGTGACAGAATTTCACACATTTTACTTGACAAAATGAAGGAATGTAAAGTCATGTTTTTAAAAAGTAAATTTCATATTTTCCAGCAAAACCTTTTTTACAATAACAAAGAAACTAGCAGCAATTTTTTTAGTTCACCACACTCATTAAAACTGCTTTGGCTTTACTTTTCAGTCATTCAATATAGCAACAATTATCACTTCAAAACCAAATAGTAAAAGTGTTTTGGTACTATGACAAGATTTAAACGTGACAATGAGTAACATGAGTCTTCACACTTTCCAATCTCTTGGTGTGTGCTCTTAAAAAGTATTCAAAAATGAATTTCTATATTTAAACATCTTGACTTGGCATAAATACATACTTTTTTTAAAAACATTATCTTCTTTGATTCAATATAGTGTTAGTTTTTGTACCATTGATTATGTAAATAACACTCATTTCTTAAAGTATTGTTAGTGAGGAAAAAACATTAAAATAAACTGGTTATTTGCAATAAAATAATCATGAGATGGCTCTCAAAATAATTTGAAGCCCTGCTACCGAGTCAGGTAAAAAGGCACACTCAATACCGCCACTGCTTTTTTGAACATATTTAATGTGTTTCTTTTTAATATTCTCAAAACTTCTTGAAGAGTTTACACCAAAATAAATAACTTAACATAACTTTGGCTCATCCTGCAATGGATGTTTTATCAAAGATTAAATCATCTTTAATACTTCGATAAGTTGCACCGTAATTCATAGCAAATACAAATCTGATTGCTGGATTGTTCACATTACCACATGTTATAATCAATCTAATATCATGTATACAAGTTATTATTAATAAAAACTAAAAAAGCCTTTGAGCATTTAATCACAATTTATTGTGAAAATGTACAAAGAAATGAGTAACTCACACAGTTTATTTTTAATATAGAGTACAAGCTATACAATTTATACAACTTTACCACAATTTCAGTTTTTACTTTTAAAGGTTCTGGTAGCCAAACAATTGGAATGAGACATGATACATATTATCTATTGTATGTATTATGTAAGTATTTATGTTCTAATAAATGTTAAAAAAATTTTTAAAGTCATTTCATTCTGTCCATCTATTTTAATATTCAAACAAATGTTATATAGCTATTTTTTCTTATACTGTTAATTATAATTCATGCAAATCAACCCTTTTCAAATCTTTATTTATAAATGATGATATAGTAAATTTTATACATTATATTTTTTTAGTTATTATAACTACATATCACTTTCTTTTGTTAAATATATTAACACCCCTCATTTCATAAGTATTATCAGTTGTATTAATAATTTTACTGCCTGACGAGGAGCAAGTAATTGCAATACAATGGCCTGAACAAATATTTATTTTCATCTTTCTTATACTCCTACAAAATAAAGTTTTATAGATAGTTAGTTAAGTATTATTAATGATGTACTTTATTTTTATATTGCTAATAATTTAATTCATTGCAATGTGTTTATACATTTCTGATATTTTTTTAAAAATGGTTCAGAAAATATTTTCAAACAAATTATTTTAAAGAATTAAATTGTGAGACATTTGAACATTTCCCATTACCTATTTAGATTCCAAAATTATGTGAAAATGTTTTGATTTCCATCATAAGTTTCATTTGCACTGTTCTTGAGGTCATTGGAAGAATAAACATTTATATCATAAAAGTGTTAAATTTAGAAAAGGCAGTGAACTAGAAATTAATGTGATCCCAGCTAAAGGAAAAATAAATGATTAGTTTATTATGCATTTATGTTATTACATTTGTAAAGTGTTTGAGGAAGACAAGTTACCATTTATTTTGTAAACCTCAATGATGGAAAATATAATGCATATTCTATTTTCATTATGTTATTTAGAGGAATTTTCAATTTTGTTCTGAAAATTTTTTTTTTGCAAGAGGCAATTAAATTGAGTGAATCTTTTTTATATATATTGCTCTAGAAAATTTTCAAAATTGAGCCTCATGCTGCAAAGTTATAATGCAAACACATTCATCAATATCCGTTTTAACATTTAACTCAATCTATAACATTTCTTTAAGATTAGTCTTACTTTATCTTGATAAAATTTATTCCATTAGTTTTTCAACAACTAACTAATTATTCAGAAAAATTCTCAGTGGCATAAAAAAACACTAGCAAACCAATTACATAATGATGCAACATCTGGAAAACTATCAATGAATAACCACTAATAATACCATTTTATATTTTGGTCCCTATGATCGATAGTATTAACAAAGTGTTTTGTGATGTTATGACAACTATGTCGGAAGCAAACATTGATAAAAGGATGTGTAGGTGAAGATTAAACAAGTTTTAAACTAATCAGTGAAAATAACACAAAGAAAAATACTCCAAAATATCATAGAAAATAATCATTTTCATGTTACAAGGATATACAAAAACATTTCTTTCATTACTGGATTCCAAACATAGATGTATATTACTATCTGGTCAAAATCTCGGTTCAAAGGTTCTTTCAATCAAATATCTAAAACAACAATTTATAAATAAATAGGCACATTGTTTTCACTGACTCAAACCTGTTAATGATGGTTTATTATATGAGCTATTAGATTGTTAATATATGACATTTTAGAATACATTCTAAAAATCAATTTAAATAAAGAGAATTATTTAAGCTATGATGCAAGACTTGGAAAATAAAAAAGTGAAATTTATTATATTAGGTTTTACAAAGCTGTGACTCAATGTTGTTATAAAAATAGTTATAATAGGAGAATTAACACATTATAGAATGAATATATTATATTTAACAGCTAAAATAACATGAAAGAAGTTAAAAAAATTTAGATAAGTGGAAATGTGTGAGGTTTTAAACATTGATAAATTGAATAGTTAAATATACAAAATTATTTTACTATATCATAATATGGAATAATAAAATGTCATAAAAGTTTTCTTTAGTATTGCATCTTACTATCAGTTCAGGTTATACACTTATGTGTCAGGGATTAGGAAGATTTAATTTAGAGGAAGTGCACCCACATTTGCATGAATAAAGAGTGAAAAACAAATTCAGTGCATCCAATCGAGATTGAACTTCGATCTTCCTGTCTTTGGGGCAAGAGTAGCGCTTTAGAGCCACCGAAGCGTGTTGTCACCAAAGTTGTTACACATTCAAATATTTCGTAATATCAAGCAATATTCATTATAGTTTTAAGAATGATTGTTGCATAAGATTACTTGAAGTATAAAATAAGTCCCATGAAGCTCTTTACAATTAATGCATTGATAAAAGATTAAAAGTTTTTGAATTTAGGGGGAAATTTTATGGAAAAAAACATTTATAAAGTATTAAGCAAAACAAAGAGGAGCTACTACTAATAAATTTATCTTTTTTTCCCAAGTCCTATATAATATGCTTACATGGATCTGTTTACTGGTTTAGTTTTATATTCAAGCCATATATATATATATATTCCACTACCGACTTGCTAGGAGTGTCGTAGCTTCAGATACCTTATAATATAACTTAAGATGAGGATATACACAACATCCAGTCCCCATCATTGTGAAAGAGTAAACCCGTATTTCCTCAAGGATAAATTTTTCAGTCATGCTGGGAATCGAACCCAGGTCTGTAAGTTCATCAACTGAGCTAAGTCCTTGGGTGTTAATATGAATTAAACATCACAAATAATTTGTTTGAGTAGTGCCATTTTGACATTAATAAGCAGTGAATTTTAAAATACCAATGTAATTTATTTTTCCAATAATTTAGGATTAAGTGAAATATGAACATATTTTTTTTAAATATTAGAGGATAATAATAATAAAAAACATATTCTATATAGAGAGTGCAGGAGGAAGAATGATGGACAGAAGGAGATGTAGTCGTTTTACAAAACAAACCTGGCCACAGGCTGGAAACAGTTTATGATGTTGATGATGAATACTATTTTCAAAAATTGTATTAGGAAACATCTAAATTATATTAGATTTTTTTTTATAATGTACTTAATTCAGCTCAAAAGGTAGAGAGGCATACTTTGTTGCGGGCAATATCAATGTGAACTAACTTCTCTTTATAGAGTAAATTAAGGTAAAAATAGTCTGGCCATTTATAAAAATTGGATTTTTTTTTATTCCTAGCTATATATTTTATTATTTATTGATATTATATTATAAAATTTTTATAAGATTATAAAAAGTCTATCTATTCTTTCTTTCAATAGACTATTTAAAAAATATTAATTTTTGCCAGTTATAAATTAACATTAGAGGTAATTTAAAAACACACACACAGACCCTCAATGATCAGGTAACAAACTAAAGATGATATTTTAATACAAAGCAAGTATTTCTTAGCTAATTGCTATATTAAATTGTAGCAAAGAATACCTTTGTTTTCTTCCAGGGTAAGCCGGCCAAACACATGCAACCCTAAACAATTATTATTTAAGAATGAAATTGAAAATATGCACAACACTTTGTCTTAAAATAATCAGAATTTAATTTAAAGAAGATAGTCCCGAATGGCTCAGTGGTAATTACACGTCCACACCATCTCAGTCGTGCTTCCTCTACTATCTCGTGTACTCCCTGTGCCCTTCATCTTTCTCGGATAACTTCATTCCTAATCCGATTTCTCCTCGTTGACAGCTAACATGCTGCTCACAAACTTCATCCCCATGATCTCTCTTGTGTCCATCCAATATCCAGGTTTCTGCTGCATATCCTCTACAGCATTTTTTTACACTTCAGAGATACTTTTTCTTTTACATAAATCTCACTAACACCTGTAGTGCACCTCCCCTTCATGTCCTCTTCTCTGCTACCAGCCCTTATCTGAAATACGCTTCCAAGGTAATCCACGCTCCTTACTAGTTTCAAATCTATCCCATACAGATTTAAATCTTTCCTCCTTATCCTTTTCCTTGTAATCACTATCACTTCTTCACCATGATGCACTTTATCCCATTCATGGTTTATACACACATGTGTGTGGAGGGAGAGTGGGAAAACATGTATGGAAAACTACACCAAGTACACCCACCTGGGATACAAACCCCAATCTCCCTGTTAACGGCCGCCTAGTTTATAGTGAGCAACCTGTGGTATGAAACAACATATTAGGGGGTACGTAGAATTTAATATATACATAAACACCCTCCCATATAGTTCCCATTCAAGACTTATTATTTGATACATTATTTTGGAAATAGTTTAAAGAATTGGTATAGCTTGCATTATACGTCAACAACTGTATCCAAAGTTAATTATATTTGGGGGTCAGGGAACACAAAATGGTAGAACCAAATTCTTCAGTTGTTGATCTCTCAACCACTGAAGCATTTTTTTCTCATTCAATTTTCATGATCTGAGAACTTCTACATAGGTAAGCTTGGTTCCTAGCGATTGTTGACCATCATCTATAAAACCTGATATAAATATTTATATTCAAAGGGAACTAGCTTTATATGTCACAAACTCGAAATGGAAAACATATTTTAAGCCTATATAAATATTGAAAAAAAAAAAACTTTTTTGGCACGATTTTGTAGTGATTTCATGAAAATCTGGATATAGTCAATCAAGTAACATTTTGCCTCAGGAAAAGTTGAATAAAACACCGAGCAATAAACCAAATAATTGCTGTTCAGTCCTCATTTGACTGAATAAGAGTTTCAATATCCAAATTATCTATTTAAGATATGAGCATTAAAACAATCAGTCACAAAATAATTAAGTTAGCAAAATTGAGAGAACCTTTAGAACCAGAATGTACAGTAAAATTATTTTATCAAACTTTTATGAGATTTAAAGTTGAAACCAAATCAAGAATCTATTTTAAAAAAAACACAACAAAAACAACATAAAACTGAACTACATTGAAAACACAATGCAATTAATAATAAATTATTATAATATGATTTTGGTAAGAAGAACAGTAGAAGTTAGTTGCTAAAGTTACTAAAACCATTTTAATATATATTCATACATAAAGTCATGTTATCTGCAACTGTCCCTTTTAATAGATATTATTAATACCTATAAAATAGCACAAGTAGTAATAAATAAATGTTGTCAATGTCGGCCGCAAAGAAATAAGTTTGAATTTTCTCTAATGTTCTTCCATCCAAAATCAGGGTAAACTTTAATACACCCACACATATGATCTCAATAATATCTTGTTGATTAATAATAACACTTTCCATTGTTGTTTTATTAATGAGGATCAGCAAGAATATGCTTATTATTATTATTATTATTATTATTATTATTATTACTTGTGATATTTGCTTAGAGTAATAGTTTTTAATACAATATTTTGTACAAACAAATTATGATAAAACATTTCACAAGGGGTATTTTGAATTTTAAACATATCTAGTGAAACAAATAAAATAAAATGCCAATGATTAGTAATTAAGTGGGTATAATGTGTTGTCTCATACAATGTGACAACAGCAAAAAGCTCCATACTATATTCCTTCATACTTTATAAAATACTTCAAACTGTATTTGAATAAATACGAAAATGAGTTTGTGAGCTCAAGTTTTTTCATTTGGGACATGTTCAAGGAAGTTTTTCATAAAGATCACAAGTATCAAGTCAAGCTGAATTTGATTTCAATAAAAATATATACAATATGGTTGCAAATAAAGTATACTGAAAGTTGGCCACACTGCACATTGTTGTTATTGGCAGGAAGGCGACATGACGAGGATGTAGTGTCACCTTGGTGCTGGTACGGAACGAAAACATAGCACAGTGATCCGCAATGGCTTTAAGTATTCACGAGAAGAATATTTTGTTGTGGAACATTGTCAGGCCGTTCAGGGGGACCCAGTGTGAAACAGGATGAACTTTTTGAAGAAGA
This sequence comes from Timema douglasi, assembly GCA_901482245.1. Lineage (NCBI taxonomy): Eukaryota > Metazoa > Arthropoda > Insecta > Phasmatodea > Timematidae > Timema > Timema douglasi. Next base: position 9,283 of record CABEEJ010008844.1, read on the forward strand.
GTTCCATAAGACTTCACACACAAAATGAACAGTGTTGTTGTTGTAAGAAAACTTAGGTGAATTGGATCAGTTCTTTGCAAATGAAAACAGTTCTTTTGAGATCACCAAAGTCAGTGGCATATTGCAAAAGAAATTGGTATGAAGAGAATGTCTGTTCATATACTTTCTCATGAATTAGGAGTATTTTCCTGTCGTAAGCAGGTCAGCCATCAGTTACGAGAGCTGGATAAATTACAAAGGTGTATCTTCTGTGATCATATTATGGCAAATATATATGAAGATAAACATTTTCTCTCCAATATTCGATTTCCTGGTGAATGCCTCGTTAAGTTGGGAGGCTATGTGCACAAACAAACAACAAGATTTATCGCTTTTGAACAACCTCCTAAGATTATTGTACATCCTTTACACCCTTAAAAGGTTACTATCTGGTATGTCATTTTAACCAAAGAAATTAAAAATAATGGTTTATTATAATTTAAAAATTAAAATCTTTGAAATGACAATATAATTAATAAGTTTACAATGATAGGAGCACCAGTTGTATTATGAAAAAAAAGAAAAAAAAAAAATGTAATTTAAACTATAGTAAATAATAATATCAATTTTTAAATTAACTTGTAGTAGTAGTATAACTGAAAAGTTAATTATGATTCATTCACAATATTATAATAAACTTCAAGAAAATATGGCTTTATTTTTTTATTTTTTTAGCAATGCATCTTTCTATCTGATTGGGCTATATGCTAAAATATAGTTTGGTGGAAATATTTAGTTAAATACAACCCTAATCTTCTGTGTGGCCTGCAGACTTTTGATTGGACCAACATTCAAGTACGTTGAAGGAATACACCATGAGATCGTGACAATTAGAAAATCGTCATTTTTGGGGAAACCTAGCAAGTGAGGTGGTTGTACCAAATTTTACTCTTTACTCACTAGAGATCAATTCTCAAAAGTTATTAAATTTTCACATCAAATATGTGCAATGTTTTTCAGCATACAAGTGTGTTTTCACTCATGAAAAGGAACACACATCAGAGCAATCATATTTACCGATACACATTTGTCATTTATTTTGAGCTTTACTTCAACACTCACACACTTGATGCAAATAATAAAGTTTCAAATTTTTGTTAAAAAATATAGGATACTATTTTATGTAATCTTAACCCTTTTAGTGCCAAGAGAAATGACAAAAAAAAGTGGTAAAAGTGTCAATCTATTTTGCTAAAAAAGACAGGATTTTGTTTAAATTTTAATAACTTATTAGTCTTTGAACTTCTTGCACTCAAATTTTTACATAAGCTAGCTAACATGCTTGCCAATCTGATTATATAATTATACTTTTGTTTTTTTAACTTTTAGATATGTCAAAAAAA
>CABEEJ010008844.1:10730-21690 GCA_901482245.1 Timema douglasi
TTTTTAAAAAAAAAAAAAAAAAAACTAACCAAGATATTTAAAAAAATACTGTTTTATTTAACATTAATTTTTAAATACTTTGAAATAGAATAAATCAATGAAAATAACATAAGAAACTGTGTAAATTACAAGATTTACAAAAAAATAATAAAAAACATTAGATTTTACACTAAAATTGGGTTATACATAGCAGCTGTTTCAGTGACCATCAACTTTAACAGGGTTATAGTAAAATAAACTCTAAAATAAATAATTGGCTTTGAATTAGAAAGGGAGAGGAGAGGACTTCAAACCTGGTACTTCTGCATACATATTAAGAGGTTGTGGTGGATTATCCTGATCTTAAAGATTTATTTCATCCTAAGAGGAATCCCTCATATTCACACTCATGTTATCAATGTCAGCTGCCATTTATACTTGTTCCGATCTTTGACTTTCACTAGAATATAATTCCTGTTCAGTTTAATTATTTACAAATTCAGAATCACTGCTCTCATTATCACTAATAAATTGATCACTCTTGCTTGAGCTATCAATAAATATTGCAAGTATATCTGTGTTTGAATCACAACCTACCTCTTAATAGCCATGTTTACAAACAAGGCCAAAGATAAAACTACTGAAGTTAGAAAATAATTTTCATGTTCGATATATCGAAACTCTTAATTGTAAAGACAAATAAAAATAGCTTGAACATACAAGAATGCAGTGGAAATAAAATTTACCTTATCTGTTGACTTTATAGTGAACAAAGAGCTCAAAAACATGGGATCGCTGTGAGCGTAACTGGCAATTTTAGCAAATATTTCGCACATTGCTCCTAGCGACGTTGGCACTCAAAGGATTAATGTTCTTTATGTTATGATAGAGATTTTTTTCAGTTAAAATGGTGACAATATTGAACTTTCTGAAATGCAGCCCTCTCACTATTTTCAAGCGAGATTGACACACCTGCTCTAAGGCAATCTCCCTGGTATTGTACTGGCCTGCTGATGACGGGGAGATCGGGGTTCAAATCTTGAGTTTTTTCCCCCTAAATGGTTCCCCACACTTAACAAAAATGTAGGTAGATTACCCCTAAAATGACTCCTTCCTCAACCCTTCTTCATTAGAGTAGTCATATTGTGAACAGGTAGGTAGTAAGACGCGATGATATGTGATATGAATAAAATCCAGCTATATACAGAGTTTATTGGGAGGCATTTGAGCTATTACAGAGACTGTCGCAGTAGACTGGACTGTCGATATGGAGAGGTCGAGGTTTGAATCTCGCTGAGGTGTACTTTTTCCTCAATTATTTTCCAGCCTCTTTCTGTGCAATTCAACCTGTAGAATTCAACCTTACTCATCCCTAAAACATTAGAGTTATTAATAATATGTAGTGCTAAAAACATAAATTCTTTGATTTAATTATTTTAATTGATATAAAGTTTTTGTTCAGAGAACTAGAAGCTTTCCAGTTGAAAGCCCAGTCCACTTTAAAAACAATTAGAAATATCTTACATTATTAGTAGTTAAATATAAAAGGGAAGCATGCTGACAAGTTGAAACAAGAGAGATAAAAGTTTAAAAGATAGATAGTTTTAGGGAAACATATGGTAAACATTTTACATAAATATCAACACAAAGGTTGCAAATCATTGTAACCATGGGAATATCCGTAAGAAGTAGACCATAGTTCGATTCTTGTGTCCAGGTGTAATTTATTAACTAATTTAAATTGATTATACATTTTATACTAAAGTTGCATAAATAATTCAAAAGTGTATATTGTGGGACATAAATGAGTAGGTATATAAAAATGTTCTAGAATGAATTAGCCAATGTTTTATTTAGTATTCAATTATGCAAGAACATTACCTGAAATTTTCGAGATTAAAACAAATTTCTCGTGTCAGGAACGAGAAAAAAATTTTCTTGCAGGAATTGCGTACACGACTAGCTGAAAGGGCTGCGAGTTGTAGTTTGAAAACCCCTTTCATTAAGTGATATGTTCAGTAAGAGATAATAGAATGAAGATTATTGTCATTCTCTTATGATGGATTCTAGAGACTATTTTTTCTCTTTCCTTAAATGTCTTCTCTAGTTACTTACTATTCAATCATTTTATTTTCGTGTTTTGCTCTCTAGACATGTTTAGAAAAAATATCATTTAACATGCTTATACAAGATGAGTTTTATAATTATATTCACATTTGTCAGTAAAAAGTTTTAAACATTGCATAATCCTAAGTGTAAATTATTTTTAAAATAACAAAAATATCTTAGATATCTCAATGATTGTTATTGACAGAAAAAACAACTTAATTGGCTATAACCAAAATATCAATGATTTTATGGGTAGTTCTAGCTATTTAAACATATAAAATTGTTATTTAAAGGATTTTTAAACAAGGGTTGAAAAACTTGTGGCAAGTAGCAAATTAATGATATAGTCTAGTCTAATTAGACCAATTTTTGACAAATAAAAGCATTAATCGATAAAGATATGAATTTTGGTATACATGCTTATTACGGCTTGCCATTGAACTTACTAAAAGTCCCCGTCAAAATCTGTTGCACTCGAGCCACCATCGTGGAAAAAAAGTACACTTTTTCAGTTTTTTGCCTATATCTCAGCAAATATAACTGATACGAAAAATAATTTGGCTAAAAGATATAGTTTATTGAATTGCCTATAAAAAAGCATATTAATTTTTTTTTGTATCTCCAATACTTTAGCTATAATCCGACATTGAATAGAAAAATTATTTATATTTTTTGCCCTCGATTTGCCTTTTTTGTTTCAGACAGACAGGCAGACAGAGAGAGAGATAGAGAAGGGGGGAGGCATTATATGGCAGGTCCCTAGCAGGTCAAAAGTGGTTTGCCTGCCATGATCCATTTCAGACTTGCAAAAGAATCATGTCGATTAGCACAGGGGTAGTTGGAGATGATAAAATAAATTGCCACAATGCAGTATAAATCGGAACAAAAGCAATCGAGGCTATCGTTGGAGAAAATTTCAAGGATGTAAAAATGAAGCAAGACACTCGAGTTCGTCCTCTGTCACAATTCATTACGCGATCAAGGTGAACGATGTGGAGGCGCCCGTCGACAAATTAATGTTATTCCAGAGAATTACTATTACAAAAAATGATGACGCTGAACTCCTTCAATACCTGGAGTACGAGCTGGCTCCATTTCCACTTGCTCTTTTTAATGAGGCGGTTATTCGAAAAACAAAAACATCTGCTTTGTATGACATTTTCAAAGAAACACGCGAAAATATAAATCATGTGGATTGCAAACATGTCATTGACGGTGGATATCTTTTACATGGCGTGGTATGGCACCAAAATCAGACATACGAGTCCATCTGCGTAGCATATGTAGACTACATACAAAACTATTTTGAAGCGAGATCTGTAATCGTTTTTGATGCCTACACAGATTGCTCCAGCAGCACCAAAAAAACTGAACAGCGCCATCGTGCTATAAAGCATTCTAGCGCTGACATAATCTTCGATGTTACTATGATCACTACAGTAACACAAGAAAAGCTTTTGGGTAACGATAAAAACAAATCTCGATTGATTTCAATGTTATTGGAGAGATTTCAAAATGAAGGATTTGAGGTCTGACAAGCTCAAGACAATGCTGATACCCTTATCGTCGAGACAGCAGTAGAATTATCTCTGTATGCAAATGTCATTGTTGGGGAAGATATTGATCTCCTCGTTCTACCAACTGCATTGGCCCCGCAGGAAAGAAATATTTACTTCACAAAACCAGAAAAGGGAAAAATTGAGCCAAAAATTTACTCTTTGCTTCTCTTGCAATCTCATGAAGAGATTCAGGATTATATTTTGTTTGCACACGCCTTCACTGGGTGTGACAACATACCATGTCTTTTCCAAAAAGGTAAACAAAAATGTTCAAAATTGTTGGAGCAACAAAATGATTTGCAAGATATCTTAAGAATTTTCAATGACGCTAATGCCACTCACGATGAAATTGCTCAAGTTGGAGAACGTTTTTTCTTAACTTTATATAATGCACCTGCTAGTGAGAGAGCTTTAAACTGAGATCAGTATCACACTTTCAGAAAATTTGCATACAAGAGTAAGCCAAATCTAGCATTGTTACTCCCTAAGGCTGCAGCCGCCCAGCAACACTCGTTTTGTGTTTATCAGCAAGTCCAGAAATGTTGGGAATATGAAAAATCTCCCAAACTGTGGGGTTGGAGGAAAGTACACAATTTCCTTGACCTTGTTCGGACACTGAACGCAAATGCTCCAGATTCCGTGCTCTCATTACTTTCATGCAATTGTAAAAAGAGATGTACCTCATCTTGTGGATGCCGGAAAGCCGGACTAAAATGTGCAGCAATTTGTGGACATTGCCAAGGTATCACATGTTTGAATGCGAACAGAAATCTCGACATTGAAGACGAGAGTTCTATTGAGAGGGAGTTTTATGAGGAACCTTTCAATGCGCCTCACAGCCAACTTGAGTACAAAGACTTCAACAATGCCAATGCCTATTAACCACTTTCACCAGACGATTGGGCTTCAGACAATGCTACACCTACAAACTTGAGTACGAGTGGCATGCAACGATTTTAATTGGTAAGAGTACACAAACTTTCACATACCTAAGAAATACAAGCACAATTTTCAATGAATTTAAATGATTTGTTCATTTATTCATAATCTTTACAGGCCATGAAGCTGCAAAAAACCATTAGCACAACAATTTCAAGAACTCAGGAGACTTTCTTCTCTATTCGATGTCAGATTACAGCTAAAGTATTGGAGATACAAAAAAAATGTTAATAAGCTTTTTTATAGGCAATGTAATAAACTATATTTTTTATCTTAACTATTTTTTCGTATAAGTTATAGTTGCCGAGATATAGGCAAAAAACTGAAAAATGTACCTTTTTTCCAAGATGGCGGCTAAGCGCAACAGATTTTGATGGGGACTTTTAGTATGTTCAATGGGAAGCCGTAATAAGCATGTATATCAAAATTCAGATCTTTACCGATTAATTTTTTTTTCTATTTTGACTGGACTAATAAAAATATATTTCAAACATTCTCTCATGCACACTTACATACATTGTTATGTTCAATAACTACACTACATGTTGCAGACAAATAATTAAATCAAGGTTTGCTTACAGATAAATAAATTGGATTACAGTAGAGCGTCAATTAACCGAACGCCAATTATCCAAAACGTCAATCAACCGAATCTTTACTGCAATGGTGTTGTACAAAAAGCAGACAGAAAGTTGTCCAACCCAACTTCTTCTTTTAAAAAGGTTGCGTGATTTAATAGCCAAAAAGAGACAATCAAAAATGGCGCAAAGGAAAAGTACAGATTACTTTTGTTAGCATACTTTTCTTGATACTGTAAATAGCCATCTTAACTGTTCACTTAAGAAAGAAATTTGTCAAGAATTTTTGATATGTAATATATTATATTTGGAAGAAGGTACACGAAAGGTGGATAGAAACATATAAAAGGGGGACAAACATATATTTTTTATATGTTTCTATCCACCTTTCCTGTACCTTCTTCCAAATATAATACAATTGCCTCATAATGCGAAAAGAGGTATTCCTTATAGAGTCATATCATTTGATATGTAATATAGTAATTAATTATGATATGATATATTATAGGCCTACTATGTATCAAGTTGAAAAATGTAATAATAAAAATATGTTTTGCAATGTTTATTGTATTTTTATTGCCAAAGTTGTTTCCTATATTGTGTTATGATTATTATTTGTGTTATTTAAGATATAAAACTGAAATTTGGTTTTGTGTTTGATTATCAGAACAATTTGATTATCCGAACTACCCTTGGTCCCTATTAGTTTCGATAATCGACATGCTACTGTATATGTATTATCTTGTTGAGCTAGCAAAGGTTTCAATTAAAAGTAGCTTTAAAAGTTCTAGTATTTTAAATTGATAAAATTAAGGGAAAATAAGCAAGTGAAAAAAAAACCACCTAGGGAAAGATAAAAGATGTGGGAAGAATCTGATACACAAATGTGACTTCTTTTCTTTTCTTCTGTCCTCTGGAGTAAAAGATTTCACTAGAACAATTAAACACAAATTAAGTTTTTATATCTCGGTATTAATGTCTCCAAGAGAAAGGAAAAGAGTCACCTTTTAACTTTAGATAATTCACACATTGTCTCCTCTTTCCCTCGGTGGGCTTCCTTCACTCAATTTTAACCTAATTAGTTTATTTTTACTATGGATCTGAGAGTCTGAAATAGGGTGATGGTCGACAGATTTATGGGTTCCAATTTCAAACTTAGTTACAGCAAGGTAAATTCTTTGCCTTGCATTGTGTCAGGTGATGAATGATTCATTGTTTACTTTTCTGTCAACTTGTCAGGGTGTAGTTTGTCAAATAATGCACAGTCAGAGAGGCCGGGGTTAAGGGATGGAGATGGGTCCTCCTGGTTGGTAAACCAACATTTATCTTTTTAATCGAGGCTGTCAAACTCAATTCCTCGATACCCTCGATTCTTACTGGTATTGAAAGAATAGAGAATTGATCTTAATATTATGATTCTCGCTACTTTGATTCTTAACTCTCAATAAAACTGGTTACTAAACAAAACAGGAACATTCAAAAAGGGTAATTATCAATTATTTCTCATATTAGTTTAGTTGCCAGTTCACTTAAAGGCCGGTAAATTCTAAATATACCGTACAGACCCAAATATAATATGACTAACATTTTGAGGTGTCTACATGAAAAATAAATTATCTCGAATATAATACGACCTGAAATTATGACAGAAGCAAGATAGCTCAACAACTTTAACGCCCTTTTTTTTTGTAAATTAAAAGTTAAGTGAGACTATCAGAATATATGAATCGATATATAATACATACGTAAACTAGGATGTGGTAATTTTCTATAATATATCAATATAACCATCATTATCAAATTAAAATGGCCAGTCTCCGGTAATTATATTATTTGTCATTTTTCAAATTTTGAATATTTTACTAAGCCCTTTGAATGAGATAAGTTCAATCAAAATAAGACAAAAGTTGATGTAGTTAATAAAAAGAGCAAAAAAAGAGTTATATTCATCTAATTCAATAGATTATCGATATATCATTGCCAAAACTTTATCACTAAATTCTGGTAATCTAACCTCAGTAGGGTCAGTTACGGTGGACGGATGACTTACATTTTTTTAACGTATGACATGTGTTTTTCTTTTCGTTATAAAATCAGCAATTTACTGTATTAATTTTGGGTTTATTTGAATTTTTAGTTTTGAGGACTTATAGCATGTTTAATAAATATTAATAAATACCTATATAATTGTGAGATTAAAGTTTAAAGTGACCATGTGTAATAATCAAGTCCAAGTTTCGCAATGAGTGGGCATGTTAGATTTTATACACAATATGCTTGGAAAAATAATGAAAAAGGAAATTTTAAAAAATCGAAAAATCGAGGTTGAACTTAAGAATCGGAATCAAGTAAAACAGATATCGTTGTGACATCTCTATTTTAAATATAAAATATAAGTTCTAAGCAAAGCCAATTATAATGTTTATAAATGAAGGGATTTAAGTTTTTAATATACATTTGTATTCTAATATAATATTATCTAAACAGAGTCAACTCTGTTCACATTTACACACAAATGAATTTGAATTTGTGCGGTTTGCTTAATGGGGAGTAGATGTTGCTAGTTAACCCATCTATTCTTACAAACTTTTGTAGTGAGTTATAAGTGTATTTTTTACTTTTACTTTAGTTATCGTCAATAACAAATAAGAACCACATCATAGGCTGCATGGTTCAAGGAATTCCTCTCTCAATAAACTAGACTGCCAATGAAAGGGAGATCGGGGTTTGAATCCCAGTCGGATGCGCTGAAAAGGTTTTTCCACTCTCCCTCCACAAAAATGCAGGAATACTTCCTCTAAATTCAACCTTCCTCATCCCTAAAACATTAGTGTAATTAGTTCATATGTGTAGAGCCCAAACAGGTAGTAAGATGCAGTGATACCTAACAAAATAAGCATAGTTTAAAATATAACATAATTTAAGAAATATACATAAATATCTCTTTTAGCACCATGTATTACCCATTTGAGTAATACGCTTATGTACTAATTACTCTAATCAGCTAGAGATTAAGAAAGTTGAATTTAGAGGTAGTGTACCTGCATTTGTGTGACGAGAGAGTGGGAAATCCCCTCTCAGTACATTCGGCCATGATAGAACCACAATCTTACCGTCTATTGCGAGAGTACCGCCTTAGCCACACGGCCACGCAGGCGGGTAAGTTAAGAAAGAGATCAATTAATTGGTTTCTAGCCCTCATTTCCTCCCCATGATATTTTTATGTTTGATGATGAGTTATTTATATGGGGCTTTATTATTCACAGAATTTGAGATAAAAAACATAGCTACCAATAAAAAGTAGCTTAACCATCCTGATGCTACTCAATATATCTTTTCTTAAGTTAAATCAGAGATCAAAATAATAAATAAGAGTATAGTTTATAAACAAATATACAATCATGGTGTTATTAAAAAAACGGTATTTTATAGTTTCATTAAAAGATAGTGACATATCCTCATATTTAATATATTTCTAAAATGTGCTCTTGAAAAAAAGAGTTATGTATTGTTCTCTCGATTCACTTAAAAACGTAACAAGCCTACCTCGATTGGTTCCACTATGGTATTCCTTATAAGACAAGGCCATAGTGTAGTAAGGCAAGGTAAGGCTTATTACCTTTCAGGGGAAACAAACGGGTTTTACTTATCTTTAAGATAGATGGTTTCGTTCTTCATCTGTAACATGTATAGTAAAATGAAAACAATAATACAAAAAGTAAATACTGTACAAAGCTCAACACATATACATATGACTATGAAGACTTTTACAAAGGTCATTCACTGTTTAGCAACATTCCTTTCGAAGAGTCAACACAATAAATATAAGTCAAAAGTTCTAATATAATAATGTAAATACAAATTTCAATAAATTATTAAAAAGTCATTTTATGATACAAAGCTACAAATTATCTCAACAGGAATAACCATTTCAGCGATATAGCTGGTATTGTGTGCCTCTTGCTTCCATAAAAAGGTTTATTTGACACGGTATTATGTTAGAGGATGCAAAGAAATAATGTTGAATCAACGATCAACAACATTGGACTAAAATATTCTTGAGTGAAATATTTGTGGGTTAATGCACTATACAGTTTGTCACATTACCTCAACACTCTAACAAAGTTTTAAATTATTCACAACAGACATAAAGAAATATGACACACCTGAAAGTTTAGCAATGTTCCAACCACTAATAAGCATTCAGCAAATGCTTCAGGCCATCTTTGTACTTCCTGTAATTTATGCTCCCACTGTTAAAGACATCCATAGTCTGCCTTTAAGGTTTCAGCTTAATAGAAAACCTTCCTCATTTTCCCATTGATGAGGCATTTGCCGGAAGAGTAGCAGAACGCTGCTGAATTGTTACATAAGGTTTCAAGGATGAACGTGTCGATTCCCTGAAATAAGCATAAAGTTATTAAGATTAAAGAGGGCTCAATGTGAGTTAAGCTATTCAGATTTGTTGCCAAGGATATTTTCTATTAAGATAAATAGTAATGTGGCTAGACAGCTGCAATGAAAGCAGCATGTTTAGGAATGGTAAATCAAACAAGATTCAAATAGGATAGTCAACAGTTTCAAAAGCGGGAAGAAAGCCTAGAGCTCCAACAACCGAGAAAGCAGAGGAGTTATCCAGTGCGGCGCCTGTACCCTAGAGAAGTGGCTGCACAAGCCATCTGACACCAAACTGCCAGCTTTTAACCTTGTGAGTGCTGACCCCACAGTAAAAACCCCCTAAAAATGTAATGGTTGGTATATCGACGCCTTGGAAAGTGACACACAGTTCTCGGAGTACTGGGTTACCAGGAACCAGGTCAGTGATGTCGCCAACAGGGAAGGCCGAGGGACTGATTGATTTCACAGTATAGTGATGGACTTGAGTGAAACTAAGTGGAGAGGGAATGGTTAAAATAAATTGAAGTGGGGGGAGGGAAGAGAAGAAAGAGGTAGGTCTCATTATAAGGGATGGTGGAGGCATTGAGATACAGGATGATAAAGGTCCAAGTAAGATTAAAGAACGAATACAAATAATTTATTCATATATGAGGGCTGTTCAAAAAGTTCCCAACCTATTTAAAGAAGACGTATGATAAGTGGTGCTTTGTAACTGAAAGCTTTGCAATTAACATGTCAATGACCTCATCATTTTACTTTGGATAATCATCACATCGTATTGTTTTGTTTTAGGAGCTTGTTGTGCATGTCTTGGGAATTTTAAGATTGCTAAGTTTTAAGACCAGCGTATGGACATTAAATTTTGCGTCTAACTTGGGAAAACATTTACGTAAACTCATGAAATAATGAAACAAGTTTATGGAGATCAATGCCTAGGTCGTACACAGTTTTATGAATGGTTTAAGTGAGTCAAAGACGGTCAACAGTCAACTGACGATGATACGTGTTCAGGGCAACCCTTGATGCAGTCAAATGATGTTGATGATAAGCATCCAGTGCGACCCTCAGCATCAACAGACGACGCTTACGTGGCCTAAGTTCGGAGAGCTCCGAGTTCAAACCATTGATTGATCGTTAGAGAAATCAAGTATGAGTGTAAGATTTCAATGGGATCGTGTCACGGCATTCTGACCAAACAATTGTAAATGCAGCATGTTGCTGCAAAGTTCATCCCACGGCTGTTGACTCAGGATCAGAGAGACAATAGAGTTGTATTTTCCAGGACTTTTGGGTCGTGCAAATGAGTAGGAAAATTTCATTAAGAAACTTATCACTGGCAATGAAACATGGGTCTATGGCTACAATGTCAAGACAAAAATCCAGTCTTCACAGTAGGTT
>CABEEJ010008845.1:2426-21683 GCA_901482245.1 Timema douglasi
AAGAGGGGAGTGTTTGAAAGGGGAAGGTAGGTAGAAATATACCATGGCGTCACAGATTTATTCCTGTCTCTAGATAGAAGACGCGGGAGTTTATCCTGCCGCAGGGTGTTACCGAACGTTTTTGATTATTTACAACAGGGGTGATCAAAGAAGTGTTTTTTTCATCTCTCTCTCTCTTTTTTATAACGTGAAAGGAACAGTTCCCTCTCAAAAAGGATGTATTAGTATGATTTATTTTTACTATTTGACAGGTGCGCTCAACGTGAGGTATCTAAAGAACCCGCGAGTCACCTGCAGAACGTCTTGACCCATTAAAGATTCGAACTAGAGCATCCAGTCTAAAATTACTTAGCGGCTCCAGACCTAAGACATGATCAAACCAATATCCCGCACACACTTTTTTTTGTGTGTCGACGTTTTGCTAACCATTCGGGCTATCCATATATTGACACTATTTAAAAAAATATCGTATTACATATTATATTACGACCGGGAGGAACATAAAATCTAGGTTCAGTCACCTGTATGTAGACTATTAGCCGCTACCCGGGTGCACCTAAGGAGATTGTCCACACGTGCCCGTAATGAGATGATGTGGTGATAGTTATTATGATATTGTCGAGCCGGGGTGAGTTTTAACCTAACTTAAGCATAATTAACCAAACCTTGGTGAATTATACCCAAATTTACGTGAAGAGAGAGTGTAAAAAACCACTCAGTATAGCCCGACCAGGATTACAACCCCAACCTTCCTTCAGTTGATAACCAGATACCTCTGTCAGTGTGTCGACTAGTGAATAACAAGGTTATACAGGAGTATGTGACCTATCTACATAAACATATATTGATATTATGAACAGATGATGCAGTATAATAAGTTCTTTCAGCCTGTAGAGAGTTACGGGGTTCGGTCGTGACTACCAACACGAACAAAATTGTGTTACAATGATGGTATGATATATCTGGGGACTGACTGTTGCGTTTGCTCCGAAGGAGGTTAAAAACAAAATACCCAGTTTTGCATGGGATAGTAATTTGGAGTAAAAATTGCAAAAAGGGCAAAAAAATGGTAAGTGATAAAACTAATCGAGTTAAAAAAAAGTAAGTAAAAAGGGCAAAGAGGAGTAAAAGGTACAAAAGGAGTAAACAGGGTGAAAAGTAAATATAGTACATTTTAAAGTATTTTTTACCACTTTTCAGTCAACCCTTTGTACCTGTTTAGTCCTTTTACACTTTAAAAAAAACTAATTGCCCTTTTTGAATTTTAACCTTTTTTACTCTTTTTGACCCTTTTACTCTATTTACCATGTTTGTCCTTTTGGCACGTTTTACCCTTTTATTCATTTGATCCTTTTGACACCTTTTCGTTTTTTATCATTTATATCCTTCTAATAATTTTTTTTTTCAAAACTCCACCTTTTATTAAGGTTATTATTTAAGTATCCGGCTTTGGCCGGGATAAATATTTCATGATGAAAGGTTAAAAAGGTCAAAATGGGTACAAATGAAGTCAAATATTTTTTTTAAAAAAGGTTAGACCATTAAGTTATAAAGGTCATACCATTCTCAGCCCTTAATATTTATATGGAGTGGTATTTTTAACTGCCTACCAGATTTCAGTTTTCTACCACACTGGGAAATGGTTGTTAACTATTAATTTTTGAAATGTTTAAACCCCCAATTTATTTTCTCCAATTAACTCTAAGAAAATTTTCCAAAAGAGGTTTTCATTAAACTAACCTAGAATGAGTTTTCTTCATAAAAACAAACAGATAATCTTTTAAATCACAATAAACAATATATATATACATTTTAAACAAAAATTTTGAAATATATTAAACCATTTTTAATTGTACTATACTACCCTAAATCTATTTGTAGTTTGTAAAAATAAAGAATTATTCATATTTATATTAAGCTCTATTCCCAGATACACATTTTAAACTCCCATTCAAACCCTATATCTAAAAATTCAAATTAGCTTTAAATTAATTTACTTTAGAAAAACAAAGATACATAATTATCAATCATGTAAAATAGTTTCCTAATACAAATTTTGAACAAAATCGTTAAAAATATTTTCAAATATGAATGGTATAGTAAGAAATTTTTTTATTTTAAGTTATATAAAATCATTAATCATAGTGTATGATAAAAATTATTTTAAAATAAATTAAATTTTGTTTCTAATTTTATGTTATAAAATTAATATTTGCATTGAATCAACTATAATTTATTGGATATCCCAGTTTTTAAAAGAAAATATATAATATTCTAGAAATATAAGGTGTATTTCTTTGAAATCAGGTGGTTAAAAGTACTTACTTTAATATTCTAGAAAAATTGTCCTCCAAGTGATTAGAAAGCATCCCTATCAAGAACTATTTTAAGATTCGTTGTGATACATACTTACACGTAGAATATGTTATTTAATTTGTAATTTGTTTATTATATACACTTTTTTGAATCATAGAAATATTGTGTATACAAGTTTTTAATTACTACAAAAGTAATTGGGCCATAAAAATCCTTGTCCTAACTATTGGTAAAAATCATTACGTGGGTTTTACTATTTGAGTTTGGTGATCGTTTGTTAGTTTATTAGGTGTTACAGTGTTCTACTAGATAATTCAAAGAAAAACCTGGAGAATAGATCATGTTACGGTGATGTCTCAACACCTACCTAAATAGAGGATGGGAAACGTATTTTGGGAGTAATAAATATATTGTCGGTAGAACGAATGTCTCTTAAGTAAGTGCATACCTAACCTTAAATATAAACATAGCATGAAAGTGGCAATAAGCCGTATATCTTCAACTGTGGACTTCTTGTAAATAGAACTAATCATCAACCGGTGAGGTAATTCACAAACATCTAGAATTGTAGAGTTTACAATACGCGGAAAATCAAACTAAATGTATAAAATGTAATAGTATTTATTTTGGCCAGAATAGCTTTTGGTTTAAAAAACTGAATACATACGGTTTTTAGATCATGTTGCCTTCCATCTCACCTTAATAATAATAATCATGTGAAAAGTCAAAATTAGAAAGAAAAAAGTTTTGTCTGTTTTTTTTTGTGTGTGATCCATTTGTGAGTTGAGACGTAACGTTCCAAAGGTGTAACCCGGATCCAGTGCCACAGGTGTAAGAGATAGTTCTATTTGCGGCGCGTGAATGAGTGCCAGCTAACGCCGGACTGTGCCAAGTTTTACAACAGGAACTAACAAACACGATGACACAATGTTGGAAAAGGTTAGGTTGTGTCTGCTAGCTGGGAATAATAGGAATAAAAAAAAAGATGTGGGTGGGAATTTTATTTTTTCTCTTACTACGTGATCTTCCTTCTCCCTACTTCTTTTCTTCTATCGATGTAAGTGTAACTTTTTTTCAGCTTACATCAGCTAAAATGAAGTCAAGTATGGTTTGTGTCTGGTTAAGGAATGGGAGATAGGTAGGATCTTTTTTTGGCACTGTTGCCAACACCCCATTCGGCCGGGGAAATGAGCATCATACTTTACTGCTCTATGAACTTCCAAATCTCTCCTTCGCCATTATACACTTTAGGGAGACAGATTATTATTCTTGCTAAATAAAAAGTTTATGATCATTTTCGGAGCCTATATAGTAGTTGTATCATATATTAATTGTTGGTTTAATTATGTTATCTAATGAGAATAATTACTAGAATTACAGCTGTTGAACAGAAGCTTTTAAATGAGGATTATATGTCCATGCCAAACTAAGCGATGTCCACGAGAAATTTTCAAGACCTGTTTTTAAGGCTACTCTCTGTTGAAACAAATTAAACTAAGTAAAAATACCTAAACAATATTTGATTTGTTTTGACAGATTTTTTTTATAAAAACTGAAAAATAAAAATACTCACTTTTAAATCTCCTTTCCTCGACCATAATGATTAATCCAAGGGATGGAATAATTGAAATAAGTAAACCTTTACTAGTGGAAATATTTAATATGATAATATAATATTGTGAGCCTGGGCTACATAATTCGTAGCCCAGTTTGTGAAAAGATTAGCCAGAACCAAAATATCGTTCCGCAGAGGAAGACCGAATGTACTAAACATACCGTACAATCTTTCCGTGGAGGCTCTTTCCATGTCTTGATGATATGAGGTGATGGTGATAGTGAGTATGAGGGGGTGGAACCAGTGGAAACTCTTAAACCTAACTTAAGCCTAATTAACCAAACCCTGATGACCGTTGGGATAGTTTCCCTTTCGGGAAAAATTGAATAGGTACCAAATAGGAACTGATCCCAGGACCCCTAGACTCGTAGCCAGGTTCACTGACCACTACACCATGGGTCCAGTTGGTATACACTATGAAAACCTCAGTGATAAATCACATGTGTAAAAAAACCACCATCAGTGCACCTTACCTAGATTCGAGCATGGAATTTTCTATTTAAAAAATTTCAGTCTATAGTAAAAAAATCACACTTTATACCATTGTATAGGATGTGCAAGTGTCAATATATTTCAAATTGATTTATAATATGAAAGTTTTCAAGAATTTTCAACAAGAAATTATTGTAGTTATATGTAAATGTATATCAACTTGCCTCCTATTTCTTTATAACAAATTCTAGGTGGATCAGTTGAACTGTTAATTCATATGAACATGTATAAATACCTTTGCAGTGGTTACGGTTGTCAGCAACAACAATACTCAATATCGAAACAATAACAATCATTCTAAACAAGATACACACTACGTTGCCAGATCTAGTGAAGTAACTTAGAGAATCGCGACCAATGTATAATTAACTTACTTAGATAGACACCATGTAGTGAAGTCACCATTCAGAGGCATAGGTGGGCATCAGAGGAGACAAATAGATATACTGGGTATCGACCCAGGTCCTACTTATACTAATTAAAGTTGCTGACACGACAGTCTCACTCTGAACTTCTCTTATTTAAACATGAGTAGTGTGGAAAAAATAAGATTCTGGATCACATTTTTGAGATTTGCGTGCATGTGCAGGTATACAATTTTGAATCTTGGTGGCCATTTTGAATTTTAGACATGTTCCTCCAGGTCTTGACACGTACTGACAAGTTGGAAATTCAGATATCTTGAAACAAACTGATGCTCCGACATGTCCTAACATGTTGCGGCATGTTCCATCATGTTCCGACTGATCTCGACAAGAATGATTGAATGATTGATTTACGTGTGATTGATTGCTTGACATGTCTGAATAAGTATGAACATACAGTTTATATATATTTTATCAAAATAAATAAATTACTGTTCCGGTATAAACATATATTTTAATTTTAGACACATAGTATTATCATCAGTTTATGAATATCTGTTATGAACATTGTGGAAGTAGATGATAAAACTGTTTAAATTGAGAGAAAACATTTCCATTAATTTTCATGACATCTTTGACAGATATTCAATAACGGTTGATGTTACCTAGTGAATGAAACAAGACTATTTTTATGATAAATATTCTTTTGATTTCTTTTACAAAAAAATAAAAAATATTGGTAGAAAAATGTGTTAAAACACTGGCCTTTTCTCCCCCCCCCCTCTTTAAGCCCTAGGCATCAAACACAATATAATCTAGGTGTCAAAATAATAAATACAAGATGCCACCCCAATATTTTTTCTAGTACGTAGATCTATGCCAAATGTTAGGTCTTTTTTTGTTTGTTTTAGTGTTAACTGAACTAGTGGTCTAAGCGGTCGAAGGTGTCAGGCTCACATTATAAAATATTATAAATAAACGCCAAATTTCACACTTCAAGGCCTAATAGGGGCGTTAGGGTATCAATATGGATAAAATATATCTAATAATAAATGGTAAGACACAATAGCACTAACTTTCTCATATTGTGTATTATAGCTTTTAAAATTCTTTTCAAAAATAGGCTTTTAGTAAACAGCAGTTAAATAAGTTTTACTCGTATAAACAAATAAATGATCTTGTTGGTCATAGTAATCACTCTTTATTTATACATTTTAAGCTTAGTTGTTAAAATATATTTTTAACGATATATACAATTTTCAAAATTAAATTATATAAAATTACCCTAAAATTATTTGTTCTTTGTATGGATTAAAAACGTATTGTTATTTATAATGAAAAAAATTCACATATCATTTTGAATTCAACTTTAAAGGTCAATTTCCAAAACATTTGAATTTTCTATAATTTTTTGCAACTAAGCTACCCTCAAATTAATTTATTTTGGATAAATAAATGTAAATTATTAGGACATGTAAAATAGTCTTCTTATTCTAATTTGGAACCAAATCACGAAGGCCATTTTTAGAAACTTCAAATTAAAAAAATATATTTATCTGTAAACTACTGATAGCAAAATTGTCCCCAAAACAAGTAGAGAGCTTTATTTTTCATGTTAAAGTCTAATACTCCTCAGATATACATTTTAAGCAAAATCTTTCACCATTTTCAAAATAATTTGAATTTTCAAAAATCAATTTTCATTAAATGACCTGTTATCAAATTTTTACCTAAAACTATGTACACATAGTGCTAATTGGCATGTCAAACCCTCCAAAAAAATCCATTTGGATCCAGATCATTACGGCCCTTATAAAAAATTTCCAGTTTTTGAAAAATCAGCCATCAGTAAACTAGCCATAAATGAGTTTTTACCCCAGTCTTCTCCCCCCGAAACAATCCAGTAGTAAAGTTTCATGCCAAACATCCCAAGATAACCATTACAAAATTTTCAGTGCCATTTTTAAAATACTAGTTTGATTTTTTTTATATCAGTCATCAGTAAACTACCCATAAATAAGTTTTACCCCAAAACCACGTATAAACTGTTATTTTTCATACAAAGCACTCCCAAAACACCTATTTGTAACCAAATCATTATAGCCAATCATAAAATTTTCAAGTTTAAAAAAATCAGTAATCAATAAACTACCTAAAACGAGTTTTCACCCCTAAAACAAGTATTAATAAGTGTTATGTCTTGTGATAGGTCCATTCCATTTGTAAGTGAACTTAGAACGCCAATGCACCCTGTCCTCTGCCTCTTCATTCAGTTCCCAGAATTGTCTTTATCATTCATGTTAATCAATATTTAAATCCTCCTTCTTCCTTAGCTATTCTTTCTCTCAAACTTTCCTTCTATGACGTAGTGCAGAAGACAGTTCCCTATAATTACACGTCCGATCCAGTTTGCTTTGTGCCGAGGAATCACAACCAAAATGATCATCTTCTTATCCACCCACAAGTATACAGTCTTATTCGTCATGTCAAATACTAACAAAACACCCATTTGAAATTAAATCGTTAAAGCTTTTATAAAACATTTCAAGTGAAAAATCAATCATCAGTAAAACGCATTCAGCAATTAATTTTTTCCTCCAAAACCAAATACATAGTGCTATTTGTCATGTCAAACAATTACTAGAGATGTTATTTTAAACAAAATCACTAAATACATTTCCCAAAAATTTGGAATTCATTAACTAACTCATGAGTAAATTACACTTAGTAAGGGACCAGGTAAAACATTTTTCTTGTGTTATTGCCCTATTAAATCTAAATATAAAGTTTGAACAAAATCTATCAAACCGTTTTGGATCCATGTGCATGGGCATTGTCTATGACAATGCCATAGAATAATTAGATATAAGTAAGTCTCTCAAAGAGTTTGTTGTTTTTCCTTAAACCTCTTAGGATAAATATTTGTACAACAATGATCTATCTCTATTTTAGACTCACTAGTCAATATTTACATTTTTTATTGGTCATAATTTATAAATGAGGAATTTTCAATAGCAACGTGATGACCTGAAGATTTGCAACACCTAATAAAATGTCGAAATTTTAATACGAAGTGTTGACCCTGGTGGACCCAATATTTATCTTTTTTATCGTTCCAAACATACAAATGAGGATATTAATTCTTTAAAAATAAGATTATAAAATTTTAAACTAGAGCTCAAAAAATGTTTACCTAAATATAGTGCAATTTATGCTTGGACTTGCTAGTGTATATTATTTCGTTTCACATATATTACGAGTTTTTAGTAAATATCTTCATTTTTAAACAATAGAGCGAAAAAGTCTGTGTAGAGTCCTGTGCCATTTATTAAGTTTATACTTTCATTGACATGGGGCACCTATCTAAGATAAGATTATTAATTTTAAATAATAAAAAAATAAGAACTTGATGAAAGCTCTGCTGCAGTAAAGGATCGCAGAGAAACACAGACATAAATAATGCGGTAACATAGTTTCTTTAGTGATCAGACACACTTAAGAAGTACTATCCATTAAAATCCTGAGAGCAAATATATCCTCTTTATAATATTCTCTTTGTACATCACATGCATTTATAAAAACAAACATATTTCTGAGCTGAGTTGGGGAATTGTGTTAATGCTGTATTAATTACTAAAATGAATACAAAATATACCTACAATTTCTTAACAAAATACATTTTCATTACAGTTCTTTAATAATACAAACATTAACCAAAAGGAATCTTTGAGTTCATGACTTTTCATATCCCTGGGGGTATTATATATATAAAAAAAGCATATTAAGGTTACGTTTTTACTAAACATCTGAAATATGATTATTTGTTATAACTTAATTGTGACTTTGCCCAGCATAGCTCCGGGAAAACTCTAGTAATCAGCCCCCAGAACACTTTTTTAGCACAGTGTCTTACAACCCATTTTGGTTATACGCTTTTATGCTAATGATTTTATTAATGAGGAAGGTTATATTCAAAGTGTACCAGTATTTTCGTGTAGGGAGAGTGGAAAACCATTTCGGAAAACCACTCTAATTTTTATTATTATTATTATTATTATTATTATTATTATTATTTAGCACCACGTCTTACTACCCATTTGGTTTATACGCTTACGTAATAATAACGCTCGTGGGTTAAGAATTAGGAAGGTTGAATTTAGAAGAAGGGAACCCACATTTTCGTGGAAGGATAGTGGATATCCATTTAGGAAAACCACCCCAGTTCATTCGACCAAAATTCAAACCTTGATCTCCCCTTCATCGGCAGTTTAGTCTACTGCAATAGTAGCGCCTTATAACATGTGGCCACCGATGCAAATCTCAGAACATTAATCTACTGACCCTCCTCGGTGGCGTAGTTGGCTAACGCGCTTGTCGTGTTGAGCTCGACTGCTGAGGACGGGGAGATTGAGGTTCGAATCTCGGACGGGTGAACTGTGGGTGGTTTTTCCTAAATGGTTTTCCACTCTCCCTCCACGCAAATGCGGGTTCACTTCCTATAATTAAACCTTCCCAATTCCTAATCCATTAGAGTAATCCTAATCCATTAGAGTAATTAGTACTTAAAAGCGTATAACCCGAACGGGTAGTAAGACGCGGTGCTAAATATTATTATTATTAATCTACTATGTAACTGAATGTGAATTCAGATAATAACCATAAATTATATTAGCAGTGAAATATATTTTATGTAGTAACTAAATAAGGAAAGTGAATAAAATAAGTATTTTTAAAAAAATTCTAAGAAATGTGAGAAAATCTAAAATGTTGTTCTTATCTCGTTTTTATATGACTTAGGTTCTGATTCGAAATTTGGGCTTCACTAGTAGAGTAGATATAATACTTTTCTAACAATTAATTTATTTTAAAATTATGAGTTACCAAGATGCAAAAGAGAAATTTCTTTGTTGTAAATTTGAGTTATTTTTCTGTGTTCCAAACTGTGTAATTATCTAGAAATCTCAACAAGTCTGAGGTATTTTCTTCATTCAAATACGTTATCTAACCATCATTACGAGTATCGCATTGTTCTAGGCTAATTTCCCAGTTAGTAACCAGGTCCCAGAAGGAGAGAAAGTGGAGTGAAATTCCTCGACACCAGTCAATAATTCCAACTTATTATAAGTAGAGAGGGCTGTTTGCCCCAAGTATTATGAGAGAAGTGTAAGAGGAGGAGATTCCCATTGTTTTCAACGCAGAGTCCGAGAGTCACGTTATGAGAAGACCGTATTACGAAAGCTATAACCCCCTCAACCCACCCTATACCTCATCCTTTACTAGAATTGTAATTATAGAACGGTGAGTTCGTTCGTTCGTTCGTTGGTGGCACATAAAAACAGTTCAATTTGCAAGACAACGACAAGGGTTGAAATCTCGTTTCCTCCAGGGTTTAATCCCTCCCGTCGCAGATATATAAAAAAAGAAGTTCTTATACGAGGTAGGAAATTACATATTTAACATTTTACCCACGATTACGTCACTTCCACACTCAACCTACGGCCTATTCTTTATGACTCGTGTCGTAAGAATTTAGTAAAAAGTTTACTTAAATTGGTGACCTGAAGTTTTTACAGTTTAATTTAAACCTTGCTTGAATATAAGACTAGAAAAAAAAAATTATTTGAAGAAACCATATTTTTACATAACCAATAAATAAATATACACACACATGCAGAATAAACCTTATGTGAATACTACTAACGTAAGCATAGATTTGTACATTATTATACATCCAAGTCCTTAAACACCATACTGTACTGAACCTTTAAAAATAGGCGCGCGCGCGGTTAATACTATATAGTTCCAGGGGGCCATGTGACATGATGCGACAGACACACAGTAAAATGGATCCCCGGACCTCTGACAATCATCCATTGGACTTTTTTGTGTGGAGATAGAGAATTTAGTGTATTAGTTTCCATTAAATAATTTGGCAGACTTACAACAGCGAGTTGAAAATTGTTGTTAGACGATTCAAATAAAGCCAGGGATTTTTCAAAAAACGTGTAACAGTCTACAACAGTCTAATTCAAAAAGGTGATTTGTGTGTAAACCGAAGAACAACATGTAAAGCACTTTTGTTGTAGTAATAATATATTTAGCACCACGTCTTACTACCCGTTCGGGTTATACGCTTAAGTACTAATTACTCTAATGGATTAGGAATTTGGAAGGTTGAATTAGAGGAAGTGAACCCGCTTTTGCGTGGAGGGAGAGTGGAGAACCATTTCGGAAAAACCTCCCCCAGTTCACCCGACCGAGATTCGAACCTCGATCTCCCCGTCCTCAGCAGTCGGGCTCAACACGACAAGTGCGTTGGCCAACTACGCCACCGAGGCGGGTTTTTGTTGTGATAAGGTGTTAAAGTTGTACTATATAAACCAATAAAACTTTTAATTTTCATTCTATTTTTTGTTTTTAACGATCATAGAATTGCCTGTATCCATGTGTGAATTGGTTTGAGGACCTATGTATATTTATAAACATGTTTTCACTCATTTTAATGAGTACTACATAGTCCTAACGTTATGAACCCTCTTTTTAGTACCCTGTATATAGAGGGAATGATCTGTTTTCCACGAGACTGGAAAGTTTGCCCTCGGTCTCGGTACCTTCCTACAACATACGAAACTGTCTGAACATTGACTCGTACTTAAGGTGGGACGAAAAGACAACAAGAGTTAAGGTGGGATGGAAAGGGACGCGAGAAAAAGTCTGTGTTCCTGCATTTTTTTTATATCAACACATTTTTTTGCCCAAAATAAATAAAATATTGCTTCAATACAAACATAGAATTTAATTTTCTTTACATGGTGACCACAAAATTTCTTGAATATCTGTCAAGAGTGTTGTGGAATTTAACGTCAACTTTTTCTATTCATTAACAAAGTTTGTTAGATAACACACACTCATGAAACACATTAAAGAACTGTCGATATCAACATTTGAAGAAAATTAAGCTCTCTGCTTGTACTGGAGCAATATTTCATTTATTTTGACCAAACATGTTTTGCCATAAAACCTGTAAAAACAGTGTTTTTACCTCGCGTCATCTTCCATCCCACCTTAATATGATGTTTGAAATTGACCCGTATGGGGAGAGTTTTTGTTCCTGGAGTGCTGGTGGTAGAGGGGGCATTATTACAGCTGTGGATTTCCATTTGTAATTTCTTATATCATGGTAACCGTGAAAAGATTTGATCTCGAGATTATAATGAATATATTGGTTTGATGGTCAGTAATGAGTGGGTGCTGAAGGAGTGCGGTTTGAAAGGGAATCCAAATAGTTCAATGTGAAAGAAGAATGTTATGTTAGTTTGAGAATGTTGAAAGAATGTGTGTGAACCGAGTGATGGAGCAAATATATGAAGGTAGAATATTTGGATCAAAATAAAGGGGTAGTCCATATAAGACCTAGTTAAGTGTTGTAGACGAATGAGTGGAAAAGATAAACATTAAGAGTTTTAAGAATAAAAGACCATGTATGACTCGGTGTATGGATTTTGTTGAAGTGAAGGATGCAAGAATAGGGAAGTGTGGAGAAAGTTAGTGAGGATGAATTAAGTGAGTACGTAGTCTTTTTTTGAGCTATATGCAGAGTTTCTTTCATACCTTGTAAAGGAACGCCATGACATTTTCTGAATGTATGTCTGTCTGTCTGTCCTTGGTGACTAATCCAAAATAGTTAAATGGACTTAGTTCAAAATTGGTATTTATATTTGATAGGGCTATAACTAAGGACTAGCCCTAAAACTACAGCTAGTTTACAGATGAGTGATATTTTTTAATACCAAATTTGAGCAAAATTGCTTAAATGATTTTGTTTAAAATTGATATCTATTTAGTTTTATTACCTAAAAAATAGTACTGTATACTTGGTTTTTGGTAAAAATCCATTTAAGGGTAGTTTACTGAAGAATAGTTTTCAAAAATTCGAAATATTTTGAAAATATCTCTAACGATTTTGATTCAAATATAGCTGGGGTGTGTTTGATATGATAGATAAAACTCTATGCTTGTTTTTAGGGCGAAAATTCCATTAATGCTAGTTTAATGATGCATTTTTTTAAAACTTTTTAAAAATGGCTTTAGAGATTTGGTTCAAATTAGGGTTTTGTTAAGTTTTTTACATTATAAATAATTTTATATATATTTGTTTGGATTTTTTATAGTAGTTGACTGTTGACTCATTTTAGTAACATTAGAATTTAAAAAAATTAGTCCTAACACTTTTTTTTTCAAAATTGGTATAAAGGGAATTTTTTGCATGGTAAATAATAATATATATAATTATTATTCTAAAATACAATTAATTTAACGGTATTTTACTTATGACAAATTATAGAAAATTTGAATATTTTTAAATTAGACATGAAGATTGAATTCAAAATTGGAAACTGGTAATAGTTTTGCTTAATAAATAAAAAAAGGCTTTTATTTTTACAAATTACAAATAATTTTATGGTAGTTTACAAAAAAACTTATTATTAAAATTTAAAAAACTCAAAAAATATTCGAACACTTTAGTTTAAAATATATATAATATATTAAATAATAAGTTTAATAATGGATGACTTTAGGGCGTTGTCGGTCCTAGTTCACTGACAAAAGGAACTAACCTATCGTAAGACATAACACCAAATAATTTTTTCGAAGCTATAATATATAATATTAGAAAGCGTGTGCAATTTTTACGTATCATTTATTTTTCTAAGCTATCCGTGTTTATATAATGTCCAATGTTATTTTATACCTTATCCATTTTATTTTACTCTTGCCAAACAATTAATCTTATATGGTGGAATCTTGTTTATTTTAACAAGAAACACTAGTGTGACCTTATCCTGCGGATAAATAAAAGGTCAACTGATGTATTTTTACTCTAATTCCATTAAAAAGTGTATGCTTACCGCTCGAGATATAGTTTCTTTATTTTGATTAGACATGTTTATCAAACACAAAGTATTTATTCAATGTCTGTTCATTTTAGAACACATACAAATTTGATATTTTAAGGGCTTGTAATAGGTATATATCTAAATCTAATATACAAATTTTGACAATATCCATTATTTATTAGTATCTCAAGTACGACTTATAAAAACAAATGTTTGATAATTATTAATTAATTATTCATCAATAGATAATCAAACTGTCATTTAACCAAACAAAAAGATACATGATTAAAAATCAATGTTATCAAACATAATTAAATTTAAAAGGCAGATACATGTTGAGAAGTCGACAGCCAACATTGTTTTATACATAAGGTGTCAATATAATAAGTTTATATAAAAAATAAAATTTCTAAACTGGAATAAATCACCTCTAATATTAGACTTTTGTATTATATAAAATAGTAAAATAATTCCTTATGTAAATAACCCACTGGGTGTATCCCAGTATTACAGAAGACATAAAGTAAAGCTGGCACAAATTTAGTAAAAAAATTAACAGTTTTTTAAAAACTAGGATTTAAAAAAAATCAATTTATGCCAATCTCATGGTTTTCAAGTGAATAATACAGCAACCGCACAATGATAATTGTTCTAGTCGGAGCGTAATCGTGTGTCTAATTTACAAGTTAGTCCGTGTGGTCTTTTAATACCCACAGATTGTAGATTTTCCTGAGAAAAGTAACTGCATTTCAATACAAATTGAAAGTAAGCGATTATTATATATATTTTGTTACTATCGCTAGAATTATATTTAGGTTATTATTTCAGAATACATCATAGGCCTAAGAGTAGCTCACATTTGTGCTCACACAGTGTAAACCGTCAGACTCTTAATATACTGGATTGCCGATAACAAGAAGATCCCGGTTCAAGCCCCAGTAAGGTATAACGGAGGTGGGTTTTCGCTTAGTTGTTTAGCATTCTCCCTCTACACAAATGTAAGTTCATCCCCTATAGATTCTTCCCTACTCATCTCTAGCTCCCCCTCCCCCTTCCTCGCCACACGCAATAACATAAGTCTTGGATCATAGATGATTGGTTCCCTGAAAACATCCGATATTACAAAATGGCAGGGAATGTGTTTTTTTCTCCGTCACATTTATTTGACAAGAGAATAAATAATACTGGTTCTCTACGTAAAAGTTTAAGAACCTGATGTAAACTGTTTACAAACACTCGTACCGTCCATTGGCCATTCTCCTCACGTTGCTAATGTAAATACGCAGTAGGAATTACTAAGGCATAATACCAGTAGTTACTGGTGGCTTAGCCAGCCCGCTATCTGGACGAAGAGGGGAGCAAAGTGTTGGCTTAGTTCGAGTGTGGTAGTTTAATCTTGCTGGTGACATGGCGGAGTTAGCCAAGTCTGATAGATCGTGAGCTACTTCGCCCTTCAGACGAACAACCTCGGAGGAAGTCTAGCTGGAGGGGTAGGCCACACCGGTTTAATTGAAGTGAGGTTTTATCAGGTCAATATCTAGTCCAAGAGAATGGGGTGAGAGAGCTACAGATTAAATATGAATACAACAGCACTCGTCTATAAGAGAATGGGACTAGAATTTATTGATTAAAATAATTATATTACATCCGCTAGGAGATCGAGCCTTGTATTTCCGCTGTGAAATCAAACCTTTTATAACCACGCCTAGCTAGAGTTTGTTTAAAGTAAACTAGATATTTCCAGAAAGTTTATAATAAATATAATAACTATGCTCAGGCCTAAATTAAGGCATGTGCCAAGTCTGCCAAGAACAGTGGCCCCCGCTTACCTGGTGACTATATCACTTTTACTTGTCATCTTTATTTTGTGATAATATTATATTTCAATATTTTTATGTTTTTTCGTAAAATTTATCCCAAACTAATATAGAAATTCCCTAATCGACGGGCGCTCGCTAGGAGCCTGATATTGTGTGGAGTCCGACATTCCGTGCTTAAAAATGAACGCAACCTTTGCTTCTGGCAAACCGGACATACTATATATCTGCAGATGGTACCATTGACTTTTGACAGAAAAATAAACATTGATTTTATATCGACAATATTTTTTGAGATAAAATAATAAAATTGTTAATATTGAAGAGTTAACAAAATGTGACGTGAGAATAAAGCAAAAAAAAAAAAGTTTAAAATAATAAAACACTGTTTACTATATTAATACTATTTTATCTGCATACAGCGGACTACATAAAATGCAATTACTGAAATAGTGTATGGTTATATTATAATGTCCAGAATTATTACATTAATCGG
Organism: Timema douglasi; assembly: GCA_901482245.1. Classification (NCBI taxonomy): domain Eukaryota; kingdom Metazoa; phylum Arthropoda; class Insecta; order Phasmatodea; family Timematidae; genus Timema; species Timema douglasi. Next base: position 18,425 of record CABEEJ010008845.1, read on the forward strand.
TGACCTGGCGGTCTAGGGGTAAGGTGTCAGACTTCTGTGCTGGAGGCCGGGGTTCGATCCTCGGTCTCGGCACAGATTTATCTGATTACCAAACTCTTCCTTCACCTCTTACAAGACATCTGGTGAATGTGGGGAATGCCAGGCCTCCACCGTGGTTCGGATTCCACGTTAAACTGTAGGTCCTTCATTTCATCTCACAATCACCCTACCATTACACATTAGCGTAAGTGCGTATAACCCGAACGGGTAGTAAGACGCGGTGCTAATAATAATAATAATAATAATATTATTATATTATATTATTAGGTATTATTAATTTACAGTACTATAATCCATTCAGAATACAAAAGACTGTATAGTTTATAGTTACTATAGTATTAATAAATAATTAATATGTTAATATAAAAATTCACGGTACTCACTATGATTGCTAAACGTTTGCAAAAAAAGATGGTCTATAAATAAAATTATCCATGTATGTATGTATGTAAGATTCATAAACCTTTATTGGGGAACTAACTTCTGAGGGCCCCAAGTTCTACTTGACACAGGGACCCCAAAAGTTTTAATCTAGGCCTGATTATGCTTTACTAGTGTGTAGGTACTCTTTTTATGTTTTGGTTAGTAGGACTAGTTTAGAGTTTCTATTATCAGGTGTATGGATACTTTATTGGTGTGGAGTCTCTTGTTAGGATCCGGCGTGATAATGATAGAGTCCGGTTTTAATGCTACTTATATGTGAATAATTTGTTATTTTGTAAAACGTGTTGTTTTTTATTGATTTAAAAACAATTTATCGTGAATAATTATGTTTGTGCACACGATGCGGCAGCTTAAGCTAGATAGCTCAACGCGTCGTGGACTGAATTTGACGTTTGAGATTAGTTTATTGCGGACCGCTTCTCAATAAGGTTGTGGAGAGAATTAAGAAAAGGGCCTTCTTTTAGGGGTACATTATTGGAAAGAAATCCTTTTAGAGGCTTGTTTCTGTCTTTCGTTCTTTTATGAAGTTGCACCATGTTCTATTTGTTCCAGAGGGAGGGGAGGGGGTTGGAGAAAGATAGTGTTTTCGAAATAGTTATATTTCACAGGTATTTGAAATAGGGGTGTGGGAATATTAAGCAACAGAAAATATAGCTTGACAACACAAAGTCCTTGTAAACAACAACAAAATTAAATTTTGGTCACCCAGGGGTGTGAGAACATTTCCTAACAAATGTGGATGCATTTACTTTTATGTTTTGAAACTATTAATTAATTTGACATATATTCTTATTCTTATTATTACCACCAAGTCTTACTACCCGTTCGGGTTATAAGCACTTACGCTAATGTGTAATTGTAGGGTGGTTGTGAGTTGAAATGGAGGACCTACAGTTTAACGTGGAATACGAACCACACATTCACAAGTTGTGATTGATACACGTCTTGTCAGAGGAGAAGGAAGGTTTTGGCAATCAGATAAATCTGTGCCGGGACCAAGGATTTAACCCAGGACCGTCACCATAGAAGTCAGACACCTTACCCCTAGACCAGTAGGTCACCTTTTAAATAAAGTATATTAAGGGTGTAATTTTTTTATTAGAATGCTTATTAAATGAAAATATATTTAATTACACAGGACTAGTCTAGAGTTTAATTTAACAAACCTAACCTGAAGATTTGACTAACGTAACTAGTATAGTGTCTCTATTACCAGGACTAGCTTGTCTAGGGGTCCTCTCCCGGGAAATATTGAAACTCTGTATGACTCTAGAGGCTATTTTTGTGCAACACTTTGATTGAAATCTTTCTTTGTCACAATGTGTAGTAAGAGCAAAATAGGAAGGGTGGTATAGAACACATAAACTTGTCTTTTTGAGATCAACTTTGTCCACTTTAAAACTATATATTGAAGGTGTTAAAGGGGAAGAGGGGTTACACTTTTTACCCTCTCCAATTAAAGAGCCGTCTGTAGCATGTTTGATAAAACTTAATTACCTAATATTGTCAAACTGATGAAGGCAGGTGTGCAAGATGGCTTATGAGACAAATTGGTCACTATAAGTATGGGTTAAATCTGTTCTGTTAACTAAACAATAATATAAAATCTTTTTTACACATACATGGAAAATATGGTTGAGTGGGAGTGGTAAGATGGTTCCAGACCTCAAACATAAAAACACACCTTTCAGTACCGGGGACAAAGTGCAATGTTTGAATCAATGTGTAAATAATAAAATACTCCGGCGGCTCTTGCTGGAGAAAGTGTTAACCTGAATATACATTTCACCATCCACCTCTTTTCCCCCAATAATGAAAGGGATTTTTCATTTTATAAAACCGACAAACAATACCATTATTCTTTATATAAAAGTAAAATTTGGTTTTATGTGAGCAAGGTTTGACTACGCTTCAAAATAAAATTAAAATATTTTCCGAAATTTGGATCTGGTTTTTACCTATCTTACCAAAATTATTTTTTAATGTAGGTCATATTAAATATACAACACTCTTAGCTTAGATTTAAATAATAAACATGGTATTAAAAGCAACATTTAGAAAACTCATTAGATTTCATTAGAAATAACCATGGTACGGAAAGTAGCAATTAGAAAACTAATTAGATTTATTTAGAAATAACTATGGTGTAGAAAGTAACGGTTAGAAACTTAATGAGTTTTCATCAGAAATAACTTTAAAACGTTACAGCTGGAAAACTGATACATCGTATGAACGGTTACAGTTGTAAAAATAATTAAATTTCATTAAAAAAATCCTTTGAAAAATAACTTTTATATTTTAAGAACAATGTATTTTACCAGTAAGGTTATTGCTACAGGAATAACGTTTCCGTATAGTTGGGTATATGTACTAAAGGTCTGGTTCACATTCTCTGATTTCTTGGTAGCGAAGAGGTCTGGGTTGGAATACCAGTTTGGTGTGCTGATTTAAGTGGTTTTTCAATCTCTTTCAAACAAATTTGTAAATATATCCTTATATCCTCTAAATTATAACTTCCACGCCGTCCTCACCCCATTAGCACAGTTAAAGTGATTATAGAGTCCGGACGGGTAGTATTAAAACGTGCTGGGAAAGAAAAGTATGTACGCATATTATTGTAAACTAACTAATCTCCCAATTGCATTTCATTTCTTGACATGGTAGGTCCATGGTTCAAACTCTTTCTCGCTGGATGAATCGCGAGTTCCAAGTTTGCTGACATGTTCATAATTGGATGCGTGTGTGGCTGGAAACGGTGATAGTTTGCCGTACCCCC
>CABEEJ010008846.1:9136-21676 GCA_901482245.1 Timema douglasi
TGTGAATGTGTGAAATGCCAGGCCTCCACCGTGGTTCGGATCCCACGTTAAACTGTAGCTCCTCCATTTCATCTCACAATCACCCTACCATTACACATTAGCGTAAGTGCGTATAACCCGAACGGGTAGTAAGACGCGGTGCTAATAATAATAATAATAATAATAATAATAGGTCTAGTCAACATTTCTATCTTCCACCCCTTTTACTCTCAACACCAGTAGACAAACTCATATTCATTAGAAACTCTGAGGTGTTTTTTCAGTTTTTACAGCAAAACTTGTTTTTTGACAAAATAAATAAAATATTGCCCAGTAGAAACAAGGTTTAAGGTTCTTCACATGATGATATCAACATTTCATGCATATTTGTCTTGAGCATAGCGGCATTTGATGAGAACTTTTTTAAATGAAGAGAAAATATCATTAGTCGAGTACAGGACACTTTATACATATTCAAGAACCGTTGATATCACCATTTAAAATCATTGTCTATGTTTCTACTGGAGTAATATTTTATCCATTTTGATAAAACAAAACATTGTTTTGGTTTAAAATCTGCAGAAATACTACCTCAAACTCGCGTTCCCTAGCCTTCTACCTATTATTTGTTGTACTACATCTTAATACTTGCGGATTTTTGAGGATCTACATATTTTAATCACGCTACTAAGTAAGGGTATGAGTTAGAGGAAGTGTATCCACGTTTGTGTGGAGGTAGAGTGGGAAAATATTTAGGAAAATAAACCTCAGTACATCCGTACGGGAATCAAAACCCTGACCTCCCCATAACTGCTAACTAGAACAGATTACCTGACACCTATTTTGTGGGCTTGCCGATGTGGGTCTATGTAGTTTAGACTAGTTATTTGATTAATGCTATACATTTAAAATGTTAGTGTGATTATAATATTGAATAACAGAATCCACTTAATATAAATATTTCAGCCAGTGCTATAATTTCTTATCACGTTACATATTTGATAGTTACAATTTAACGTTAAAAATAATCCTAGAAGAATTTTACTAGTCCCTATAAGATTTTCATCTACTTGTGCCTGGCTGTACCCTGGACACGCTACGCTGTAAAGGCTGAGGATTAGTGAAACAACAATAATGTCTCTAAGTAACAGTGAGAAAGAGTTCCAGAGGAGGCTAAATATGTATGTTAGTGCCTGTCAATCAAAATTACTGTTATAAACTGCCTTTCACCCTGAAAAACTAAACCATTCATGAACAATTAGAGGAATCCTAAAACTCGGCAAAACAGTAAATTGGTCACTAAACGCTTAGCCTGATGCAACAAGAAATATAAGTCATTCACGAGCTAAGTTTACCTGGATGACAGCTGGAAATGTTAATAGAAGTAATCCCTAATATATCACTACCCCAACAGCTGACATCTATCACTTTGGATGACTGTAATGAAAACAGATGGTAATATATTAATGTGATAGCTAACCACAGTAATTTAGGCCAATATTATTTATATATTTATTTGAGGTCGGACTCAAAGTTTATTTATAGTCTCATTCCACTTAAAAAAATATTCACACTACTTTCACAAAAACTTCTAACGAACATAGCTTCAAAATGGCCACTGACGAATCTAAACCATACGATTGAACATAGCGGTAAACAAGTTTTGTACAATGATGCAGACACGCGGTTGATAAAAATATTTTATTCAGTTAAATATTTCAAAATACGATAAAATAATTATAAAATCATTTATTGTATGTATAAACAAGACAAGAATTTTCTCTTTAGCAAGTAAATACGATGCCTGTATTAAAAAGTATTGATGTGTGCACTATATTCAACATAATCAATAACGTTCCAAAACAAAAAATAAGTACTTTTAGTTATGTTTAAAATATTGTTTCGAGTTGGATAAAAAGAAATTATTTAAAAAATGAAATATTATAAGAAAACTTAAATTTACGTTATTTTAAATGTAATATATAACAGGTAAGTAAGGATCTATACATTTATAACAAAACTGTGATCTTTTACAAGTGTTGACAACCCAGAACCTAAACATATGATTTTCGAACTGTCATTCAGGTAAAAACCTATCATGAACGGAATATAAACTGGATAGTAGTGGGGCCACCCTTATGGGTGTGCAAACGGTGTAGACCCACAGGACCCCATAATTTGGTGGGCCCCGTGCTTGCTTAGGTGGCAGAGGGAAAAACATGTTGGTGTGGGAAATTTTTGTTCGCGCGCTCGTATAGGCTATCTATCAAATATTGTCGGAGTGTAAAAACAAGTAAAAACATGATCACGTGGCTTGATTTATTGATTGAATGAAATGAGTTTTCCGTTTTAACTCCACCGATTTGCATTTGTTTGTCCATGGTGGATATGTCTAACAATAACTTTTGAACACTTTGACCTATTTAATTAGAACTTGGCATAGTTGTTCTTTGTACCTTTATACAGATCATGTTCACTAGAGGATAAAATTTAAAAAAGGTCTGAGGAGAAATCAACCCTTATATCAATAAAAATCCACACTTTCTAGCATGTAATTTACCTTTTAGGACGTTTCTTGATGCCTTATAAGACTGAAAATTGGTATAAAGGTGCTAACAACTTAAATAACACTAAATAAACTCTTTTGGGGGAGGGAGGAGGAAGATATATACGAAGTTTGCCCAGGGCCCTACGTCTCCTAAGCGTGGCCCTGGATAGTAGATAAAAGTGTTGCAGACAAAATGGTCTATCATCTGTCTCACTGGCCGTATGAAGCCGGTGGGCCATGAGCTAGCGACACTTTTTAGAATAAATGGTATATATAAATTATTATTATTATTAGCACCACGTCTTACTATCCGTTCGGGTTATACGCACTTACGCTAATGTGTAATGATAGGGTGATTGTGAGATGAAATGAAGGACCTACAGTTTAACGTGGAATCCGAACCACGGTGGAGGCCTGGCATTCCTCACAAAGAAGGGGTGGAAGTAAATGAGGGTTAAATTCAGTATATCTATAGTTTGTATGACAAAAAACTGTTTTGGGTTAAATAAATTAAATACTGCTTCAGTAAATATGTTTAGTTTAATATTCATCATAATATCTTTTGATCATCGTTTATAAAATAATACATCTCTTACAAATCCTTTATAAAATAATACATTTCTTACAAATCCTTTATAAAATATTACAAATACTTTCTAAAATAATATATTTTGATAATACTTTATAAAATAAAATATTTTATAAATGCTTTCTAGAAGAATATATTTTACAGATCTTTTATAAGATATTATAGTCTACAAATCTGCTACCTATAAAATACATTATTTTACAAATCTTATGTTCAATGATATATTTTACAAATATTCTAAAAAAATCATTTAAGTTTTACAAAACATTAACAATAGAGAACATGTTCTATGGGCTTAGAAAATAAATTTGTGACATTTGAAACATAAGAAGCAGTTACCAATTTGATTGTACTGTAAGAATAATGTTTTCTTATCTGACTTTGCACATTGATTGTTTCTAAAGTACGATTTTATTATTAATTAGTGGAGTAATTTGGTGAGCAGCTCCATATCAATATTTCTCGGTCCAAGTAAAAACTTTTGATATAATGATAGGCCTTCAATTTCACATTCTTAAAGCAAACATTTGTTATTCATATTTCTCTACGAACATCAATTGCACATTCTGTGAAAGAAATGCTGATTTAATGTAACAACACATCAAATATGGCATCAGATATTATATCATATATTCTATGATATGTATATTTTTCTTTAAAAAAATAAATATGAAATGTATACTGCCCTTGAACACACATTCAATAAATGTATAAATTGCTAAGTATAGAAAACTAAAGTAAACGCATCTACTGAGGCAAAATTTTATTTATTTTGGATAATAGAGTTTATTGTTTTATAAACTAAAAATACAGACCCTAGTGCAAGTTCCCTTCCACCCCATCTTATGTTACTATAATCTGTGGGATCGTATTATATTTTATAATTCATATCAATTTATATTTCTGCTAAAAACTTATTTGACAAGTATTTTTTTAAACGTCTTGCACGTTTTACTACCCATCCACTCTATCCACATAGTTACACAACCAGGGTAGGTATGTGGAATGCATTATTTAAGGGAAATGTACCCTCATTTGCTTGAAAGGAGATTAAAAAAAACTATTTAATAAAACATTTCACTTTAACCTGCTGAAATCCGGAATCTTATAAAACCAACAACGAAAAGGAAAACCATACGAAATTTCGCCTTGAAACCTTGTGCCCACTGAAAAGGCTGTAATTTTTGATTAGTAACTAATATCTATTATAGCACAGCATGAAATAAATCTTATTTAATATTTTGTTCTATACGTTGTGAACACTTAACACAGAAAGTATTAATTATATTTTAAAATTGTGTTTGCTCTCTTTAAGGATAGCTTCATTTTTAATTAGATATTCAATTTTAAATAGTGATGTATTTATATCTTCTTGAAAATTATGTCTCTTGTGCTTCTACCTATGAGCTACTTGCTGAACTGTTTGTACTGTTAGTTGTGTGTTTGGCAGCAATACCAGAGATAAACGCCATAAGGTTAATCTACTTCTCACCACGAGAGTAGACGGGTCTCTTCATTCCTTTGTCTGCCACCAGAACACTGCAGCGCTAGTGCAGAGTAAGATAGTAGACGCATCCACGCTCAATCCGAACGAATAGTGTGCTTTATTATTACATATGATTTGAGGGAGGTTGAGGAGGGTATGAAAAATTTCAAACATGTCTGACCACACTACTAATATAATTGTTTGGGGAGTGGGTGGTTATGACACTCCTTACTACACAGCATGTGAAAGTTGATCTAGACTTTGAAGCTTTTATTTACATGTTTACCACAACATGAGCCAGCGCTGTGAACGCTGCTTATCGTTGTAATGAATATATGACTTGTAATAGCAGCAGCTAGTGATTGTTTTACACAATAATTATTAAAAATCCTTCACGTAGACGGGATGATTAAAGATAGTATTATTATTTTTTTTTTGCCCTAATGACCTCAATATGTCGATGGGCCTTAAAACCCTAATAATAATATTATTATTTTAATTTAAAATCTAGTATTATCTGTGATAGATCATTGAAATAAATAGTATAAATAACTTACTTTAATAGTAAATTTACAGTAAAATATTGTTTGAGGTTGACTTTTTCTTCCTTTTTGTGTCATAGGCCTAATTGATTTATTTGCGTTTATACAATCATTTAGAATTATTTTCAGTTGTAGGCCTGGTTTAAAAACTACCTATTCCTCCTCACTTTTAAATGTAATATTTTACAGACAAATTATTCCAAATGCCAACCAAAAGAATTCAAACACGAATTATTCGAGATTTTTTTTAGATTGTTGAAAAGATCGACTCAGCATTTAACACAATTTATTTTTAGCAAGAGACCATTTAAATGTTACACAATGTGCAAACCATCCTCCACTCCTTCCCCCTCAGTTAACCAAGCTAGTTTTGTTTAAATATATATATAGCACTACTAAACAAACATAAATTCTTTTACAATCATTATAGTTGATATATTTTACTAATAAGTTCCTTTTTTGTAAACATAATTACACTAGTTAACGTGATTTTCACCTCTATCCATTATTTGGCTGTTTTTAATCAATATTTGGTGTTATATCTCGGCAATATAAATATAATTTTCGCATCACGTCACAAATGTTGTATGTATAGGCTTTTGTGTTTATGTGTAATACGCAGGGCCATACTAAGGGTGAGTTTAGGGGTTTAAGCCTTCCTCCCCGAAATAATTAGAGTAAATTAAGAACTTATTTTCATAATGTTATGTTTTTGTATTATTATACTTTGCATTTCTAAGTGTGTTGTTAGCTCTCTTTGTGCAAGGGTCGAGTAGTCAAAATATGTTTAAATCTTGGTTGTGACTCATGACTGAACCCTCAAATCTATACCTTATTTTACTCTTACAACGACCACTTCTCCAATAAATGTAAACTCCTGTTATCTCCATTCAAACTCTGAAGTTTCCAAATCAGCTAATCCCTTTCTTTTGTTTTTACAACTGGCCAGCCAAACCTTTGTGGAAAGAAGGGCTATTTCCAAGAATGTGACCAGGCATAGTTACACCAGATAACACAAATATTTATTTGTTTTTGGTAAGATGCCGTAAATGTAACAAATAATTATTTTATATCTGTATACAACTTAGGATGAGTTTAGCAATGTAATGTTTAATGAAAGAAATAGTTTAAAACGTAATTACATGAAATTGATAGGGTTTCTAGGAAGTTAACAAACTTAAAAAGGTTATATTGTCCGTCCTCCTCCTCCTCTCATATTAACATAATATTCATTGTTGAAGATGTTTGAAGTATACAATTTGTGTTCAGAGTCAGAGACACACAGTAAGCAGCAGATTAAATTTGAACACCAAATATTTCGGGTGCTTGACGTTGAAGTTTGTCCGAAAAGGTATATTTATGCATATAGACTTAATATGAATTTAACTTGAGCTATGCTTGGTGGTTGAATCACGAATATAAGTAATGAATAACTCGCGAAGAGCAAAATTTATTTATTTGTACATTGTTTATGGTTGACTAGGTCGTTGATTTCAGATTATATTTTAAAATGAGAATTGGCACAATCTGGTTTGAAAATACAGGCATCTTTAATAAACTACTTTATCAAAAGGAGAAAAAGCGATAATGTAGATGCGATCAACCAGTTAATTTAAATTCAACAAATTAATCATTGGTGCTATCTGAATCAATTTGCAACTATATCTACAAAAACCACTAAATCGGAAGGAATTTTGAATAATCCTTGTAGTAGTGAATTTGATATAGGATGGTTTGTGTTAAGGTTAATTTGACTGATTTAATAAAATAACAGATTCTGTCGTCACCATGGGTTTTTCCAGCACGTTATTAGTTTCCCATAAATTCCAAACGAGGTCTTAATTTTCAGATTTCATGGCTTAAAACATTTCCTTGGTTAGTTTATTTGCAACATCCCATGTGGAAAAATCATATCTGGCCAGAACTGGTCCAGATCTGGGCCAGATATACCCAGATCTGAAAAAGTCTGGCACTTTTCCACATGGAATATGGAAGGTTCGTTGTGTAAGACTTGTGTTATATTTTCCGCCAAACATGGTGGAAAAGGGGAACACCAACAGTTGAGAGCATTAGTAATCCGATCTTTCACCAATTGGAAAAAAAACTCTTGATAGCTTTGTCGCACATTCTAACACTACCCACCACAATGGTTCCAGTGAGTATGCAGATTTATTTTTGAAGATAGGAAGTGGAAAACTAAAGAGTGTAATAGATCAGCTCAGCAGTAAACGTGAACGTCAAACTATAGAAAACAGAGCTAAATAATTGCGACCTGAGATTGAAGCAGTGACATTTTATGGAAGGCAAGAAATTGCTTTGCGTGGTACGATTGACACAGGGAGTGTAATTAAACAGGATTTGGGTTTAAATGATGGGAACTTTTTTGCGTATCATTGAGATTACGTGCACATGCTGGCGACTCAGTTTTAATAAATCCCTTAGGAACCGGTTCCATGAATGCACAATTTACTAGTCCAAAAATTCAAAATAAAATTATTGACATATGTAGTTGCATAATCCAAGACAAAATTGTAAAGAAAATAAACAATTCCAAATGTTTCACAGTGTTAGCTGATGAAACCATATATATCGCTAAAACAGAACAAATATCGTTGAGTGTGCACCTTTTGGAAACAAAGTACGTGAATATTTTCTTGAATTTGCACTTGCGTGATTACTTACATGGCACGTAAGCCTACATTTGTTAAGATTATACGATGGCATTATACATACACTGTAGTTCGCATTTACTAAACTTTGCACTTGCAGATTCATGTGCCCTTCCAGCTATTAGAAATTGTATCTGAACAACTCAGTCTGTAGGAACTTTCTTTCATTCCTCTTCAAAATTCAATGATGTTTTAAAACGAGATTTAGGTGAAATCTTACCTGATTCAATGCACAAACTCTCATAGCTACACAATGGGTTTGTAAACACGAGGTAATTTTGCAACTTAAGGAATTTATTCTACTGTGGGTGACCTGGCGGTCTAGGGGTAAGGTGTCAGACTTCTATGCTGGCGGCCGGGGTTCAATCCTCGGTCCCGGCAAAGATTTATTTGATTACCAAACCCTTCCTTCACCTCTGACAAGACATCTTGTGAATGTGAGGAATGCCAGGCCTCCACCGTGGTTCGGATTCCACGTTAAACTGTAGGTCCTTCATTTCATCTCACAATCACCCTACCATTACACATTAGCGTAAGTGCGTATAGCCCGAACGGGTAGTAAGACGGGGTGCTAATAATAATAATAATAATATTCTACTATGGCTCGTTCCCTGAAAAATTTGGAATAGTTCCCTAATAAGGAGATATCCCAAAAACCACCCCAGATAATTAGGGCTATAACTCAAACTCAGTTTGTTGTTTCTTTGACAGTTTTAAAATATATATTTTTCAAATACTGGTACTATGCGAAGTACTTTAAAAAAAAGTCACGTGAGCCTCAAGCTGCATGGGTTTATGTGGAAAATGTGGCTTCGGTTCTCAACACTATCCGGGAGTATGTACATAAAGGTTTTAGTCACCTCTTTACTTCAGCGTGCCTCTTGATGGAAAATATAGGCTCAGAAATGAAGATACCACGGATATTATCAAAAAAGTTACACAGAGAAAACACTCTACCTGACACAACATTGGAATATTTCATAAGGAACTTATTTCTTCCATTTATTGATCATGTATGGACACAGCTAAAAGACAGATTTCAAAATCACAAGTCTATACTTGCCTCCATTCAAAAATTAATACCGAGCCATTGTGTCGACTCAAATAAACAACAATTAAATGATTGTGTAGAGTTTTACAGTTCTTTGTTGCCTGAACCTACTATGTTCCCTCCAGAATTCTGTATCAGAAAGTCGAAGTGTGCCAAGAAAGAGTCAACTTCAATACCATCGTGGGTGCTCGATAGTATAAAAGAGTGCAATGAGGAGTTCTTTCCAAACATGAAAAAGCTATTACAAATATTTTCAACTCTCCCTGCTTCAACTGCAACGCCAGAGATAATATTTTAAACTCTCCGAAGACTAAATACTTATCTGCGTAATTCGACTGGCGAAAGCAGATTAACTGGACTAGCATTACTTGCAATATAACGCAGTATTCCTGTTGAGCTTGACGCAGTAGTGTCACGGGTTGCAAAGATGGCCAGGCGTGAGCACTTTATGTTGTAAAGGTAGATATATTATATTATCATAAAAAAAAAGAATTAATCCATTTATATATAGTAAAATTGTCAGTATTATACTTAATGATGCAGTAACTGTAAGCAGGGCGAGTTATATTTTATGTATAAATGGTATCAGCATTATTAGTAGCTCAGTTGTTGCCGTTTCTACATACTTTGTTTAGTGTCCAGGGATCAATTCCTAGCAGGGGCGTAATATTTACAGTATAATTTAATGAATTTATGGTCTGGGTGTTGTATGTTATAGAATTAAGCTAGTATATAAGTTGTTTTGCTGATATATAACCACTTTTAACTGTGTTAAAAAAGTTAAAGTTACGCCCTTCACTCAAATAGGAGCATTACAATTAGTATTTCTCACAACTTCAAGCACCTACCATGCAGAGACCCCCCTCCCCCCCGGGCCACCGAAATAAATTTCTGGGTGCGGCAGTGAAGTGACTTTTTACTTGGTTCCTACCTAAGTATTTTGGTGACTGCCCTTGTCTAGTCACTGTTTTATTAGCCAATGAAATTGGATTCACCAGAGATTTCATAGTCAATTTTCACTCCACTTATCATTGGGCTGAATAAAATTCATATGATACTCTTAAGTCACGCACCAACAACAATTTCATGTGACTTTTGGTAGGAATAATTATCAACAATTTAACATAACCTGTTTTTATTTGAGATTTACAGGAGAATATTGTGTTAATTTCTTTTTCAACGACACTGCTCAGCCAAATTTTGGCTGGACATTTTTTTGAATCAGTGATTTCAAAAATATTGCTAGGTCACGCAAGATATATTTTCTGGTTTGTTTTCTCCCGAGGATCCACTGGATTATTTCTTATATATGAGGCTATCTGAAAGCCATTTCATACAAAACACCCATTGGCAATGTTGAAATAGTCCACCATCGTGTTGAACAAGACACAGCGAATTTGAGGAAAGCATAAGATTTTTGAATGGATTGGAACCTCTATGTTATTATGAATACAGGTTACATTAAGTTGTAAGGTGGTTAATTTGAGAACTTCCTCTAAACGTAATTAGCTACACATTGATAGAAAATAAAAATGTGTATGGCTTGGAATCAAAGTCAAATATGACACATATTTGCATGAGTTTTTATTTCAATTTATTGGTGTCACAAGTCCACCCCTGTCGTGGGTCCCCTATTTTAACGTACACTGTGTTCATCCAACATACATTTCATTAGCAAGACCTTAAAATGCTCCAGCAACAGGCGGTTGATTGAACAGATTTGAAAATTAAAGTGTACTTTATTTTTTTGTGAAAGTAGGGTACATATTAAAACGATTTAGGTTTTGTTAAGTAAATGCTTAAAACCTTTTAACAATGAAAAAAAAAATGTTCCTTTATGATATACAGGATAGTAATTTTTGCTAGTTATATATATTTAACAGATAAGTGAAATGTGAATCTTTATTATTAATTAATAGAATACACTATTTATTACTAATAACATTTTAAAATCATTTTAGAGACCTTTTTACAATTCCTCTACTGTTTGAATTATGAATTAGATTTTTTTTCCGGTGTCATTCACTTATTCTAATATGTTATTGTCATAGTAATCAATATTTATGTTTTCTTTGATATCATTCTTTAGTGACGATATTTTGTCTATATCCTCATTAAAACCTGACTCTTTATCAAACAATTATGTTTGGTCTGTTTTCTTTTGTATAGGGGCCATTTAACTTACTTGTGTTATCTGTCCTCGTTACAATATTATTACTCATTTGATTAATATTTTCTTTATAACAATAGAGATTTGTTTATATACTCTTACTAAGGTTTAATTTGTTTAGAGTATTAACATTCTTGTTAATGGTGTTTATAATTATAGACCTATTGAATAGGTTGAATATACTTAATTTGTGATTTTCTGAAAAAAAGTTTTTTTTATCAACTACATTTAAGACCTTTACATTTTATGAATATTTTAAGCGTGGTTTCATTTTTATTTAAATTACTGGCATAATATTGATAGTTAACTTTAATTCAAGGTTGCAATTTACTTATTTCTTTGTTCAAACCTTTTCTTTCCTTTCCCAAGTGAAATAACTAAAGATAATTGGTAAACAATTAAATAAAACGTATCTGTTATTAATAATAAATGTTTCAATACCATTTAAGGATCATAACCACCTAATAACTGGAGTTTGATTCTTATATATTGAAGTCACATTAATTAAACCATATATTTTATCTGTTTAGTCAATTTTTGTTTGCCTGGATTGTCGTGCATTAGCCTTTGTATCTTGATATTGTGAAGTGAGATACAAAGGATCATAAGTATATTATTTTTTCCCATTTGGCTTTACATATTTGTAAATTGTTGCAACAGTCCTATTCAAGGGATGATACTTATATATAGGTTCATTATCATTCTCATACAACGAAGTTAATCTACGTGTAATAATATTTGCAAGTTTTGGCCTTGAACTAAATTTTACAGAATCATTCTCATAATTAGGTTGGTGGTCATCCAAAAATTTAGGTCTGCTAGTATTATTTCTTGAATATTTGTATCCTGTGGTAACACTAAGAGGAGCATATTTATGTACATTATTAGTATAAGCGTGTAGCGAATTCAATCGTTGTTTATGAGTCATTGCAGTTTCGAACTTTGAGGCACCAATTCGAGGGCCATATTTATATTTCTTCTCATCACCATTTGAAAAAATAAATCTACGAAAATTAATCCTTGAATATTTGTATGTTTTGTTATTACTAGAAGGATTCAATTCATCCCCCTTATCAATATTTTGAGTTGATCTAATGCGTCGCCTTGAAAAAGATCTCAAAAAATCCAAAACATATTCTTTTTCATCACTATCCGATGACAAAATATCTGTATAATTGACATTTGATGAATTGAATCTACGTGTATTCATCCGGGCAATTTTGTATCTTTTGGCAGGATTCATAGGATCATATTCATAGTCCGCCTCATTGTAATCTGATGAATTGAATCCATTTGTATTAGTCTGGTCACGTTTATATCTTAAGCCAACATTCAGAGGTTCATCCTCGTAGTCCGGTTCATCGATATCTGATAAACTGAATTGTTGTGTATCAATATGAGTAAGATTATATCTTGAGGTAACATTCAGAGGGTCATACTCATTATTTTTATCATTATCCTCTGATGATCTTAATCTGAGTATATTAGTCTGGGCGAAACCATTTC
>CABEEJ010008847.1:0-13803 GCA_901482245.1 Timema douglasi
AATGGTCTAAGGTGTCCTTGTACGTTCTAATAGACATACACCCCTGATAGAACGGTCTAAGGTGTCCTTGTACGTTCTAATAGACACGTCATCTCTGTGCATGTCTGACAGCACTTCATGAGAGAATCTTGTACACAAGTTTGCTTTTCCTCTAATGAATAAAACGAGGCTCTGTGGAGGAGTCTTATGTTGAGATTAAGAAAAGGAGTGAAAGTGTGTTTATGGGACCAGTAGTTCTGAGTTGTGTGTAAAAACATGAGGGACTAGGTACTCCCGTTGTTGGCCGGTCATCCAGAAATGAGAGGACCAGTAAATATTCTGGCATATCGTATGTCCTTAATAGCAATCCCCCTCTAACTATAATACACCATCATTAAGATAACTCTGAATTAAGACTGTATTCTTGTTTATCATTTGAAACACAACATAATTGTTGGGAACTTTGTAAACGTTTGAAATTCCACAAATCAATCGGTAAACTGCCCTTAAATCTTTAGATCTGGTATCAAATCAATATTAGTCTGGCAATACCGCGGTACTATGGTAAAACTTCGAGATTTAATTTGAATTTTCTAAGAGGCTCTTCTCAATGTGATTTTACTCCCGATGGAATTATGTCGAAATATTTCTACGAGAAAGTTGTAATGGCATTGATTAAATAATTCATTCCTGAACCACACAGGTACGCGGGCGGCTATCAGAATATTATCTTCGAATAATATTTCAAGTTACATATTATATTATATTATGCTTTTAGTATTAAGTTGGTTTGTAAGTCATGTGTTGGTGGGTCATTGAGTTTTGTTACTTCTCTTTAAAAAATAAAATATGCATAACATTAGTCGTCGGTTCCTTTGACCCCCCCCTCCCCCCTGCCCCCCATTGTTAGTATCAAGGTAGCAAAATGAAAGACAGGGATGATTTTCAAAATTTATTTTCTAGTCTTGTTTATAAAAATGTAATATCACAATATTTTGCTTTTAATTTTTTTTTTAATTTGTGATAAAATCGAACTCTAAATGTCACACACTTACATCAATGAAAACAACACATTTAATTATCATTATTGTTATTACATTAATCCAAAACTTAAAATAATTGTATTAACTTAATTACTAGATTTTAAAATCGGATGGTTTTAAAACCTATCCTTTTTTTTTTACTCTCAATAATAAGTAAAAGAAACAATATCGTTTAGAAAGTATTCCAAAACAGCACAATTGTTCCAATTTTAACAGAAAGATAACAAACATTCCTGAGCAAAGTCAGTCATTTCTAATCAAGCACAATTTAAAGCTTAACTTCAATCGCGAGAACTTCATTAGCAAGAAGAATTATCACCACAATAATGTTAAAATAATGAAATAATCTTGTTAAATTAGTAATTATGAACCGGCAACTTACAACATTGTTGCCCTCAATCCACACCTTTACAATAGAAATAAAACACAAAACATGTTTACGAGAAGATAAACAACCTTTACACTGCTGCCATTGGACAGAACCCCCCCGACTATCGGAACTCGTCGGAAGGGAGTGTGATCCAACTTCCTAAAAGAGGAAACCAAAAAACACACAACAGAGAGAAAGTGAACGGGTGAAGAGTGATCCGACACTTATTTCTCGTACAAAAACAAAACATGGCTCAGTTTCCCTCAAAGAAAGTAGTTTAAAGGTAATTGGTATATTTTATTTATCGCTAACTTTTAATCACTTTGTTTAGAGCAGGGCATAGGAGTCTATAGACTGGAGAGAGAATCGCCAAAAGAATTTTGAAGAAACACATTATTGGGTCCATCAGAAGCTCGGCTTGGCCAATAAATCTTGGGCCGGGCTTACCCCAGGCTGATAACAAAATATTGTACAATGGCTTGCCCTTCAAATAGTACACAAAAAGGTAAAACATACAAAAAAACAAAATGATTGTCAATCCGGGCAAGATCGTACCTATATTATCCAACACACAACATATTCTTAAAGATTTTATAACAGAGAGAACTAAACAACTTTGAAGTAATTACAAACATAATATTTGATGGATCAACACGAGCACAAAAGCTATCGAGGGAGACAAAACAATTGAACTACACTCCCTCGGAGGTCTAATAGGGCGGGAGTTCAAAATCACAAACGTAATTTACAGGGGAAGGGAAATTATTAAAGATTTCAGTCGCTTTTCCCATGTGGCTTCTTTCATACGAAGATACAAAAGAATTTCACCTCGAACTAGTGGGAGTGTGCCCCGCTTTACAGCAGGGCTCTGCCATCTGAGCGAGGGCCCACTCTACTTGAAAATTCAGGTTTTTAAGGTTAAGTGGTTGTTCAAACTCAATTAGAACATTTTTACAAACTCCAAAAATGTTGAATTCTCCATTCACCTTCAATATTTTATGGCAAAGAGAGTCCCTCGACATGACAGCTTCTTGCCCGATTTAAGAAGTTCAACTAGATGAAACTCAAATTTGGGCAGCCCTACGGTCGAATCTCTCACACTCGGGGAAAAGCTCAGTTTTCACTCAAACTTGACTCGTGAAATACAACTAAAAACTAAAAGTTTTTTTTTATTTCTCTTACCATTTAAAACGATATACTACACCAGAAATGATCTAAAATTAAATCTTATCAATACGAGGTGATTTCAAAAAGACAAACAGGGTCACTTGAAAGGGCAGTTTTCAAAAACCGCAGCTCCAGGTTACAATTATTATTTTTTGTTGCAAACAAGTTTTCTTAAAAAATAGATACTTTGAGTAAATGTGAAAAGGTTAATTAAGTAACTTAATGCAAAAGTGTTAATTTATTAATGTATTTATTTATGATAATAGAATCTCCATGTAGTATTTATTTTAGCGGGATATATGTTCAAATATGTCGTCCTGCTGCGCTACAGTTGTGTTAAAATTATATTAATTAAAAATAACGGGAGGGGGGCTATCCAAGAGAGATTTCTCCAAATTTGTGACAATTACTAAGCTTCTGTCCTAAACTATTATTAAGATTTTAAACAAATCTGAGATAAGTCAATTTTTCCTGCGCAAGAGTTTAAAGACTTAAGGTCACACAAATCGAGTTAGACCGAGTATGTCTCGAGTGCGGTGCTACACTAAATACACGACGACACCTATCTAGATCAGTTCAGATTATCTTAGGTAGATGTCACCTTGTATTTAGTGTAGCACCGCACTAGATGCGTACTAAGACTGAACCAAGGGACAACAACAGTATCCAAGTGACCATGACCTACCTCTAGCCGTGCTGCCCTGGTACAGTCTGAAGAAGGGCTGATGTACCTCGAGAGTCACATAATTATGTGTTTTGTTGTGTACAGTTGTTAATGTCTCGTCCTTTACTCTTATTTTCAATGTTTAGTTCGATAAGTCTGAATATGAAACTAGCTCTTAAAGATTCGAGTCAGATACGTTACTCGGCAAATATGAATACAGAACGTGAATATTGTTATGTTTTAGAAGGTTGTGGCCCTCTCATTATAATGGTAGATAGCAGCACTATAGCCCTTAGTCTCGAGATTAACACCCCCTCCTTAACCGCGAGGAAAAGTCCCACTTTCCAAAACCGACACCAACACACCCAAAGCTAAGACTCTCGGTTAAAAGCCTACGTATTAGTAATAAAATAATAAATGATAATATTACAACATTTAGCACGATTTTCAGTACTTTTTTTTTTCCTATTGCAAGTATTCGAGTGTTGATTAAAACAAAATGGATACCTGCGTTTGTACTATAAAATAGGGGAGTGTGGAGCTTTGAGATGTCTGTGTCGAGAGACGACACCCGCAATACCCTTTGCATCTTCAAAACATTGCCGAGTATGTAGCAAACTTTGATATATTACTAACCATTCACTTTAGATGCATTAATAGATAATTTAAAACTAGTGTTACACGACAAAACAAATACTTTATCTTTGACCTCGCCTACACACCCCCATTATAACCAATTGTTCTTTAACAGATCACAATTCAAAGGGGGTACATTATATTTTTCACCCACTGCAGAGGTATGGTGACCATCCCAACAGTTCTTCACTGGATGAATCAGGCGGCAACTCAAATCACCGTACCTTGAGGTACAGTCTTCACCAAAACAAGGTACAGCTTAAGTCACACATTATGAAGTTGTGAACTGCCCTTTATTTAGCAAGTTAAAAACATTCAATTGTCTGGAATTAAAATACCAGGATTCTGTCACCCCACACGAGGTAATCTTAACTATGGTTTACACTAAAACAAAAAGTTTGTGTGTTAAAATTTAAAATAAAGAAATTAACCTAAATACACTAGAAAAAAAAACCCACACACATTTCTTTTGTCACCTGTTTTTTTTTTTATAAAATCAGTCTGTAGGCGTGTGCGCGCGCACAAGAGTCAGGCGAGAACATTCATGTTGGTAAGTTCCAAGTCTGTTCAGTTGGCCTCCATGGGCGAGGTCCAGTTGTGTACCGGCATCGAAAGCTTCTGGTTGTTGGACGGTTTGAGTGGTGCTATCGCGCGCGCCGCGCCTGGGAAGCGCTCATAGTAACGCTCGAGACGAAGATACTTGACAGTCACCAGTTTACCTGGCGTAAGGAACATTCACAAGTTAGAAACATGGTGTTCCCATTTCTCGTCGTCGTTACAAACTAAATACATCACAATAGATTCTTTAATCCTGACCTCGATATTTTTCAATTTTCAATTTAAATCCTTTCCTGTACACCAAAGCCCCACATTAAAAATGTGTTATTTATTTGCATACAGTACTGTAATGTATTTGCAAAAATACACTATTATTAATATTATTATTATTATTATTAGCCCCACGTCTTACTACCCGTTCGGGTTACACTCACTTACGCTAATGTGTAATGGTAGGGTGATTGCGAGATGAAATGGAGGACCTACAGTTTAACGTGGGATCCGAACCACGGTGGAGGCCTGGCATTCCCCACATTCACAAGATGTCTTGTCAGAGGTGAAGGAAGGGTTTGGTAATCAGATAAATCTGTGCCGGGACAGAGGATTGAACCCCGGACGCCAGCACAGAAGTCTGACACCTTACCCCTAGACCGCCAGGTTACCTATAATACAACTAACTTCAAAAAACGAAAATAGGTTTTTCTTAGAGATAGTTAGGGATTCGTGAAACTGGAAACGAGAAACAAATATTGAATATATAAAAAAATAGCAGTTGTTGAATATCTGTCATGAGCATGTCAGCATTGGATGGCAAACTTTTTAAATGAAGAGAAAGTAGTCATTAAATTCCAGGAAACCCTCGACAGATATTCTATAGCTATATAACTATGTTTATACTGGAACAATATTTTATTTATATATAAAAACTGCCAGAAGTGTGGTATTCTCCTCTTCTCCTCCATCCCTCTAGATATAAAGAGGAACTTTATAGCACCCTGAGATAGATAATTACTTTGTCGAATTGTAAAAGTGGTTCTCACACAACCCTACTAATAATGAACTAGTATTTAACCTTTCCTTAGTGGCTCAGTGTGAAGCTATACGAGTTCGACTCAAACTACTTACTGTCGAACCATGAGCCGTGCAGAGCGCGGTACGCGCGTCCAGCCTCCTCCTGGGTGGCGCACTTCATGTAGACCAGCCCCTCCCGAGACTGCCGGTCCACCTGTATGTGGGTGACAGCGATACCATCACACTTCTCTAAGATGGCGTCCTTGACACGCATTGGCCAGTCTTCGCCGCACTCCCTGACAAGAGAGAGGACAGGTATGAGCGCAACAACTCGGAGAGCGCAGGACATGTATGAGCACAACAACTCGGAGAGCGCAGGACATGTATGAGCGCGACAACTCGGAGAGACCAGTCCAGGTATGAGAGCGACAACTCGGAGAGACCAGTCCAGGTATGAGAGCGACAACTCGGAGAGACCAGTCCAGGTATGAGAGCGACAACTCAGAGAGACCAGTCCAGGTATGAGAGTGACAACTCAGAGAGACTAGTCCAGGTATGAGAGTGACAACTCGGAGAGACCAGTCCAGGTATGAGCGCGACAGCTCGGACAGTGGACAGAAAACCAGAGGATGTTTACTAAATACCAGCAGAGTGCCGAGTCCACTTTTACAATTCAAACAAAACTCTAATCCAATACATCAAATATTATCACAGTAGACAAAGTTCTCATTTATTTTGTTAATTGTTTTATGATTGAAAAAATATAACATTGTTCTTAATTTGACATCTTTATGCTCTAGAATCCCTTAAAAACGTCTAGTCTACAGTTGTACTGTATTTTGAAGAAGGTACAGGAAAGGTGGGGAGAAACATACACTTTACAATCCCCCAATCCCCCGCCCTAGGTTTCATTCTGTCAGAACTCATGAGGAGGGGGTGTGAGACGTGCCAACACAACTTCCTAAAAGAGGAAACCAAAGGGGAGAGAAGGGAAAATGGTTGATCTCACAGTTTCCGATACTTGGAGGAGCCTCCCTCACGTCACCTGACCGAGACTCAAACCCCAGTGACAGTCCCCGCTACTAACGAGAGAACACCCGCCTCATACTCACAGGTCCGGGTCGAACATGTGGCGTATCTTGAGACACGGGGTGGGGCTGATGGGCAGGGAGTTGGGGGACCCCGCCATCGTGTCAAAGGCTTGCCCCTGCCACGTCTTGTTCCGGCGCTGAGAGGCCGGCGCGTCAGACAAACTGAACATAAACATACAAAAAAGGCCTTTTTCAATTCAAGGCAAAACTGAATCAAAAATAGGAATTATTCTCAAAACCTAATCAAAGTAAGAATATTTTTTGTTAATTGTTATAGGCTTGAAAAAATATTATATATATATAATTAGGGGTGTGCAATTTTTGAAACTTCGACAGCTACAAAAACTGACTAGTATAAATAATCCTCAACTATTTCCAGCCTGTGGCCAGGTCAGTTTTGTAAAATGCCTCCATCTTCCTCTATCCTTCCTACCTTAATCTCATCCAATCTTCTCCTCTCCCTTGCACACTTTCTGTTATCTCCTTCTCACATCTCTCCACTATCTCATGTACTCCCTGTACCCCTGCTCTTTCCGAGATAACTTCATTCCTAATCATGTCTATCCTCCTGACAACTAATATGCTCTTCACAAACATCAATCTAGTAAAAAAAAACGAGACAGCTAAAATATTAAATTACTGTTAAATCGTCACCATTCCGTGACGTTATCAATTACAAATATGTGTATGTATATATATAAATGGATTTTACAATGGAAAGAAGAACACAGTTCACACTTTACACTGCTGCCACTGGACAAAGAGGTAATGGCTGCCTCTTGAAGAAAAGCAATAGCCATTGCCCAACCCCCAGACCTAGGTTTCATTCTATCGGAACTTATCAAGAGGAAGTGTGAAACGCGACTTCCTACAAGAGGTAATAAAACATTTTCTAAATTATTATGAAGTTATATAAATAAATAGGCGCAGTACCTGAATAACCGAGCCTGAAGACCCTTGTTAACATGTCGAGGCTTAACTGAGTCTACTTTGCACCTCAGAATGGCAATAAATAAACATAAATAAGTAATTTATCTGTCAATATTTGTATTGGCGTAGCTTGACCAGAGTGTTGACAGTCTCACCTGCTGGGACCAGAACTATTAGGAGCTATCCAGCGCCACACCTCAAACTCCTCCCCGCCCAATATAGTGCTCTCTTGGCGCACTCGCGACTCGTGGTTCTTGATGTAGTTCACGGCCTGAATCCACTCTTTCGACAGGGCTGGCAACATAACAAACTTATCAACACCGCGACACAAAGAGAATAGTTACTGTGGAGTCACACGTCCAACAAAAAAAAACTAGCGCAGAACAGAAACGTGGCCACACAAAGAGCTCTAAGCCAATCACAAGAGTTCCGCAGCTCAACTCGTATCTGCTTTGTCCGAGATGTTCGGCAGAGGAGAAACACGTGTGCTCTAGACAGCTTCGTTGTCCGTTGTGAGGAGATGTGAAATAACTTATTAATGTAAAGTGTGTATCGATGTATTGGATTGAGCCCCGACAAAATAGTCCCATGATTTGAAAACGTACGTCAGGAGAATGATCTAAAAAAAAAGTGTGTATTCGTTAGAAAATAAAATATGTTGATAATCAGCTGCTTTAAGTTAGTGTTTCAATGCATCGTGGGTCAACTTAAAGTGTGTGGATTACTGCAAAGATTCTGCTTTCTATTTTCTGAGAACGTGGGAATCAAGATTTATAGTATTATTATTATTAGCACCGAGTCTTACTACCCATTCAGGTTATACGCACTTACGCTAATGTGTAATGGTAGGATGATTGTGAGATGAAATGGAGGACCTACAGTTTAACGTGGGATCCGAACCACGGTGGAGGCCTGGCATTCCCCACATTCACAAGATGTCTTGTCAGAGGTGAAGGAAGGGTTTGGTAATCAGATAAATCTGTGCCGGGACCGAGGATTGAACCCCGGCCGCCAGCATAGAAGTCTGACACCTTACCCCTAGACCGCCAGGTCACCNGTAATCAGATAAATCTGTGCCGGGACCGAGGATTGAACCCCGGCCGCCAGCATAGAAGTCTGACACCTTACCCCTAGACCGCCAGGTCACCAAGATTTATAGTACAATTCTCATAGAAAATACAAATACATTTATTCAACAAATTTGAACAAAGTAGCTTTGACTAGATAGATTCACTCCACAGTGGACTTGACAACCAATGACAGGTCAAATTTCTGTCCAAAAGGGTTTTCCACCCTCCCTCCATGCTAATGTTAGATATAATTCCAAACAGAGCGCTAAAACAAAAGAAGGCCGAGTCAAATGTCACTCACCCCTCCTGTCGGCGGGCGAGAGCAGCTGGTCCCTCACGTGGTTGATTATTACAAAGGCGTGCGGGTCAGACGTGCTAGAGTAATGGGTGCGCAAGCTCTCCATGATCCTCTGTATCAAAGTGAACACTGTCTGCTTGCTGCGCTGTCGAGTGCGTATGTATTTTACACCCACTATCCACAGTCCATAGAGTGCGCCCACACCTGCAAACACCCGGGGACTTGAGTTTGAGCCCTGGTTGAAGATATGCACACTACTATTGTAAGTAGCATGGGCATGGGAGTCCCGCATGATCACAGCCTCCGTCTTGAACTACCGTATTTAAAATCAGAGTTCTCTTTCAACCCTCACTCTGGGCTCGGTAGAATCGGACACTGATACTGATTCAGAAGAGAGAGATGAATAACATACCCACTGATAAAAAATGACACTAAAATTGTTAAAAAGCTTAATTCTATGGTAAAAATATTATCTTATAAATAAAATATCTTAGATTTTTATTTTCATTTTTTTTAATCAAAACTTTTTCTGTTGGTGGTACTCAAAAATTCGGGTGTGTCTTACAATCGATGAAATACAGTATGAATGATGAATTATCTGTAAAATGTGAACTGTGTTCCTCTCTGTCCAGTGACGGCAGTGTAAAGTGTGAACTGTGTTCCTCTCTGTCCAGTGACGGCAGTGTACAGTGTGAACTGTGTTCCTCTCTGTCCAGTGACGGCAGTGTACAGTGTGAACTCACCTGCTGCCACTATCAAGGCAACTGAAAGTGTGAACAAGAATTTGATTCGCAGGTAGCATCCCAGGGGCAAAGACGGGTCTAACACGGCCAGGCCCCCTTGCTTCACCAAGTCTCTAGTGTCTACCACTTGGTCCGGAGAGGGTTTAGGCCCTGCAGGGACGAGAGAGACACCCCACTGGGGGTTTGCCAGCATCAGCACCTTCACGTTGGTCACACTGCGCACGGACTCTTCGTAATTATCCTGCAGCAAGAGGGCATTGGTCGGAACACAACAGGATATTTACTCACAGAAATGAATAGTTAAAAGTAACAAAGTAACAAGTAACAATACTCACAGTGAGTCTGTTGCTGTAGAGCCAGTGGCTGGCCTGGTCATGGTTCATGGTGGAGGGCCCCCCTCCCTGGCACTGCTGGGCCACGGCTCTGTTGGTCAACTCCTCCTGGAGATACTTGGCCAGCTGGATCGTGATGGCCAGCGTCTCCTCTTTCACGCACGGCACCTGACACACACATCACATGACACCAAAGTGCGAGAACCACTTCCTAAATTAAACACCATAAAACTTCCTTTGAAAGTTCAAAACTGTAAATTATGTTTATTAAAGTAAATATTTAGTTTTATAAATGATAAAAGTTACTTTTGATTTAAAGCCTGGCACTTTCTTTGGAGTGTCTTGTAATTCATTCAAACATTTGAAATCTAACTCGCATACAAATGTTAAAATGTAATTAATAAAATGGTGATTGATGAAATGTAAACCATTTATAATTTATTTTTGTAGTGTAACAGTTCATAACGTCAAAAGATATTGAAATACAATATTTATAACCAATACATTTATCAATGGTGGATGCATCAAACACTTTCACCGTTTTAAAAAAAATAAGGTTATAGCTGGTCAATTTCTAATTCTTTCTGGAAATAAATAAAACCTCGCAGTTAAACTTAATATTTACTAAATTGGACCGAAAATAAGCTATCCCAGCCTACCCTAATGTGCAACCAACCAAATAAAGAATGAAATTCAATTTTAAAAGTATAGGCTCAACTTTAATTCTATGTTTCAAAAGACAGTTTAATGGACGGTTGTTTTTTTGAGTTAACCCTCGATTCAGGGACATTGTATAGTAAGCATAAACATCCGTGGGAGAAAATAAAATTAAGAGACTAATATTTGAGTGTGCACACTTACCACAGTGTTGTCAGTGTTGCAAAGAGGATAGTAGTTTGCTGGAAAACAAACAAAAATACAATCAGATAAATGTACTATTTACAAAAGACACGGACCTTGATAGTATTTTTTTATTATTATTTAGAACCGCGTCTTACTACCTGTTCGGGTTATACGCTTTAAGTACTAATTACTCTAATGGATTAAGAATTGGGAAGGTTGAATTAGAGGAAGTGAACCCGCATTTGCAGAGTGGAAAACCGTTTAGGAAAAACCACCCCCAGTTCACCCGACCGAGATTCGAACCTCGATCTCCCCGTCCTCAGCGGTCGAGCTAAACACGACTCGCGCGTTAGCCAACTACGCCACCGAGGCGGGTGACCTTGATATTGTGATGGCCGACATAAGGAAATGATCAACAGTTGATTTTTTTCCAGGGAGTTCCAAATCTTCAACTTGGGCGGCCATATAGAACAATCTCGCCAACCCCTAGGATTTAATTAAGGGTGGACTTCTCGAGTCCTTGAGGATATTAACTGTATTACAAGATTAGACAAAATAAGAGATTTTTAAAAAAACAAACATATTTTTTTTTTACCAAAATTTAAATTTGGATTTATTTTAAAGCTTTAATACTGCCTATCAGTGACTCAGCCCTAGCTCAACAACCACATCCCAGGCCAGTAATTTAACATTTAACATTTAACTGAATCTATGAATGGTTTATAAGAAAGAATGTTAGCATTTAGTTACTATTTGTACTCCCTCTTAAATGTCCAGTTTTTAAAATATTCATATTCTTGAGATTCAGGAATTGTGGATAAAATACAGGATTCAAACAGAGATGAATTTTAAACTACAAGAAAAGAGCAGGCAGGCAACTTTTGAATTTAAAAATCTCTCGTCTTCAGTAGGATATGAATAGTTTTTCAAAACGATACATTTCGGGGCCAACATATTTTTGGGACAATTTGTGAGCTGCCGAGTGAAGGAACGTTTATTTCTAAAATGTAGCTTCTCATTTATCACAAAGGTAGGTATCATCCACAGATTGTTGGCTGATAAAACAATGCTCTGGGGTCTGATTGCTAAGGGTGCCTAAAATAACCCCCCAACTAGGCATTACACAAAATAAAACTTTCCGATTTAAAATCTGAAAAAGGATAATTGACTGTTAAACTGGATTCTCAAATACCGGTGATGATTTTAGGAGCCCTATCCGGGGTGTTGAGGGGCAGCGCACCTGTGTTCTCGGGCGAGAAGTTTGCAACAGCCTCGCCGGAGCGGACGTTGAGGTAGACGACGGCGAGCGCTATGAAGAAGATCATGGTGAGAGCGAGCAACACCATGGAGACCGCTTGGGAACTGATCCACGAGCGCAGACCATCTTCCGTCGTCTTGAACTCCCGACCCAGGTCACGGGGGCTCCGCCGGCTGGACAGGCTGCAGCAGAAACATGTCATCACGAGGGGACAACATGGATCATCTTCAAGAGTGAAGGCGAGTTTGTTAACATCAGCAGTTAAAAGAAACTCCTATATAACCAGGAGGTGCCAGGTGCTAAAAGCCCAGACGGATGACAGGTTGGAAGTCCTATATAACCAGGAGGTTTCAGGTGCTAAAAGCCCAGACGGATGACGGGTTGGCAGTCCTATATAACCATGAGGTACCGGGTGCTAAGAGCCCAGACGGATGACGGGTTGGAAGTCCTATCTATATAACCAGGTGCCAAGCACTAGTAGTAGAGATGTGGTATCGAAAGAAAAGTATTGATACTGTTCTCATTAAAAGTATTGAAAGAAAGATTTCTATACCATACTGGTCGATAACAGTATCAGTATGTGTGTCGTAAGGTAAGATAGTATTGTATGACGGATATTATATAAGGTTTTACCATACCAGCTTTCAAAACGTCTTATGAAAATGTAGCTGTTGGAAAGTTATATATTTTGTAGCCTTCTTTAACCATTAAAGTTGTTGAAAGAACAGCTATGGATTACGATGAGCCGAAAGAGATTGAATGCTAGTGCTGCTTCTAGCTTGTCGTTCAGAGATTGAGTGAGAATTGAGGAAGTGTTGTTTGTTCGTCCTCCACAGTCAACCAGCACGAGTGAACATAACAAAAAAGTTGTTTCTTTCGATAACGATCTGATACCGGAGTGTGAGTACTGATATCAATAATAATAATATTTAGCACCACGTCTTGCTACCCGTTCGGGTTATACGCTTTAAGTACTAATTACGCTAATGGATTAGGAATTGGGAAGGTTGAATTAGANGTTCACCCGACTGAGATTCGAACCTCGATCTCCCCGTCCTCAGTAGTCGAGCTCAACACGACAAGCGCGTTAGCCAACTACGCCACCGAGGCGGGTACTAATATCAATAAAAGGGTTGAGTTAAAAAATACTAGGGCCTAGTATCGAAAGGAAAATATTGATATTAGTAAAGTATCGATAATTTTCTCACATTCCTAACTGCTGGTTACATTTTTTATGTTGATAAAATCATACGTACCATTCTCATCTTACACTTAGCCTAACCTAGAACACGGGGAGGGCACATTTTGTGGAGAAATGCACCAATGTTAAGAAGACCAGTGTGCCTCGCCTTGGTTAGTGACGGATCACGACCGCTCACCTGAAGCTCCTGTAAAGACCATTCGGAGAGCTGGAGGCGCTAGTCTCGTCCTCACTGATGTCGCTCTCCTTCACGTCAAAGATGCTCGGAGGTCTGGGAGAAGGGGGGCTGAGCGACGAGTCTGAAACAGTCGGTGGCCGACCATAGTACGTAGTTCTCTCTTACAATCAGCCACTTAACATTCGACCGTTAGTTTTGCAGGCTCATGTTTTTAAACACAGAATATATTTAGCACCGCGTCTTACTACCCGTTCGGGTTATACGCTTTAAGTGCTAATTACTCTAATGGATTAGGAATTGGGAAGGTTGAATTAGAGGAAGTGAACCCGCATTTGCGTGGAGAGAGAGTGGAAAACCATTTAGGAAAAACCACCCCCAGTTCACCCGACCGAGATTCGAACCTCGATCTCCCCGTCCTCAGCAGTCGAGCT